>PVIR01000151.1:212688-249242 GCA_004026965.1 Petromus typicus
AATCCTCCTGCCTCTGCCTCCCGAGTGCTGGGATTACAGGCGTGAGCCACCACGCCCGGCACTGTGGTATGTGGTACTGGTTGCTGCTGGGTGTGGGTCTCCACACCCAGTATTGTTATGTGGTTACCGGGGAATCGAACCCAGGCCCTTGCGCTTGCAAGACAGGCGCCGGAACCACTGAGCTAACTCCCCGGCTCCCTTTTCCTCAAACTTTTAAAGACCAGCATTATCCAAGGCAGACAAATTCTCAAAGAAAAAGAAAACTTCTCATCTTCATAAGACTGTGGCTACAAGGGCTGGGGATTTAGCTCAGTGATGCCTGCCTTTCAAGCATAAGGTCCTGAGTTCAATAACCAGTTCCAAAAAAGACTGTGGCATCAAGATGGCAACAGCTGTACATGGCGCCCATCCTTACTATTAAATGGATTTGTTCACAGGAAGCCAGCAGGCCATCAGAGCTATCTGTATTACTGTTCCTAGGAACCCTTTCTGATGCTACAGCCAACACAGGAGAAGAAGAGGTAACAATGATAGGACATTTTCTACTCATGGGAACAGCATAGACCTTGTATCTCTCAAGTGACACCTGCCATGTCATTTCTCAGGCAACAGCCCCTACCTGACACGATTGTCACAGGCCCTCTGATCTCAGTCAGCTTCTGCCTTGTGAAGTTCCGAATGAGGCACTGTATCAAAGTACTCTTCCCAACTTTTGGAGGCCCCATCACCACTACTACTATTGGTGGAGGCTCTAGTGGGGTTCGGTCAACCACTGGAATGTGATGTTTTTTTGTCTTTAAGTCCTGAGTCCTATTTATAAATTAAAAAAAAAAATTCACTTTTAATATACATAATATACAGAAGGAATAAAACGTCTCAACTTTATAATGAGACTTACACAAAACAGACAATACATAAATACAATGAACTAATTAACCTCTGGCCCTAATCCAAACAATTGCTCTTCAATGAAAATATAACAAAGCATAAAAGTAAAAAGATTTGAAAATTCAATACATCTTAAATTTGATTATTTTATGAATTAATTTTAATACTTTAAAAGAAAATAAAAAGCAAACACCAAGGCAGTATATCATAACAAATCAAAGCAGAGGTTTTGGAGATAAGTATGGCTATTCTACTTACTAGGGATAACTAACTCTGAGCTTAGATTTCTTCCCTATAAAATTAGGGCAATAAAAATTTTTGTCAGGTGTGGTGGTGTACACCTGTAATCCCAGCACTGAGGCCAGAGAACTGTCACAAGTTCCAGGCCAGTCTGGACTACATAGTGAGTCTAAGGCCAGCCTGAATTGTATAGGGAGACCCTGTCTCAAAAAAAAAAAAATAAATTCTTACTCTATTAAGGCTGCTAGAAGAATTTAATTCAATAAAATATAAAGTACACTGCAAGGATTATAGCAAGGCCTCCCTAAATGAAGTGCTAAATTTATTATTAAAAAGTATAATTTTAGGGCCAGGGATTTAGCCCAGTGGTTCCAGTGCCTGCCTTGCAAGTGCAAAGACCCGGGTTTGATCCAGGTAACCACATAAAACAATGCCAGGCATAGTGACTCACACCTCACATACCACAGTGCCGGGTGTGGTGGCTCACGCCTGTAATCCCAGCACTTGGGAGGCAAAGGCAGGAGGACTGCTGTGAGTTCTGGGCTACATAATGAGCTCAGGACCAGCCTGAACTAAAAAGCAAGATCCTGTCTCAAAAAATACATATATAATTTTAGTATTTAAAACTATAATTAAAATTATCTGAAAGATATTTTTTAAAAGCACACATCACCAGAGGTATTACGTTTGAAGTTTAGAAACAAATTGTGTAACTTCTACAAAGTCTTTTTCTTTGGCCAAAAAAAAAGCCAACCTGTCATGAGATGCTGGAAGACAAAAACATCTACGGAAAAGGCTTCTCATACTTCAGTAAAAGTGAGCTGGATTAATTCATAAAGGCAGCTGTCATCTGTGAGCCTGCCATCATTTGAGGAAGAATATATGAAGAACCACCGGATCCCAGGTCTACATACCTGTGAAATGACCGGGCCATTCGCACAGCAGATTGGACTGCAAAGGCTTTGGGGTTTCTCTTCCGGGCATCTTCCTCATCTCCAAGCTGAAGATCCTGAAGATGCCGTTTCTTTTTCTTCTCAGCTTTAGGCCCACTGTGTTTCTTTCTGTGTTTCTTCTGATCTTTAGTTTCCATGGTGGTTACTTTTCAACTCACAATTAACTTGAACTTACTCAGAAAGAGATGAGAAAGTGGGGGAGGTATTTACAGTTAGATAGTGGCAGAGAAAACGGTAAATTTTATTAATTTCTTCATTTGGAGATGACTTATCTGTTCATTCTATAAGGACAGAAACTCCTTAGTACCATGCTCAACGTCACTTTTTTTGGTTGTACCACACATAGTACAAGAGTTCTGAGTTAAGGCTCCCTTTTAAATTTAAGTTACTCTCCGTTCATCTTAATTGTCAACAGCAGCAAGGATTGTGTCTGTGATAATGGAATATTCTCTTCCTCTACTTTTCAGTATAGAAACTATTAGTCATATGCGGTTACTAAGAATTTCAAGTGCACCGAAGGAAACTGAAAAAATGATTTTTAAATTTTAATTAATTCTAAATTTAAACAGCGACAATAGCCAGTGTCTAACATAATGGACAGTTCAGCCCTATGAAGTGGCTTCCTAACTTCAATTAAAACCTAAGCAGAAGGCCGGGGATTTAACTCAGTGGTTCCGGCCCCTGTCTTGCAAGTGCAAGGGTCCCGGTCTGATCCACGGTCTGATCCCGGTCTGATCCCGGTCTGATCCCGGTCTGGTCCCGGTCTGATCCACCGGTCTGATCCCGGTCTGATCCACGGTAACCACATACAACAATACTGGGCATGGAGACTCACGCCCACCAGCAATCACTTAACACATACCACAGAGCCGGGAGTGGCGCGGGGCTGGAGAAGTCCTGGACGTCACGACACCGACCCCTCCGCCACTCCCCACCCCCTTGGAGAAGAGTCAGTCCGGCCCAGGCTCTCGGGACATCGGGTCTGGGCGAGGACTCACCGAGCGCAGAGTCAGGACTCTCCCGGCGTGGGGCCCACTACCCTCGCGTCTTCAGGACAACTACAGTTACTCCACTGGCACCTACGGCTCGAGGGCGCATGGAGACCGCCGGAAACGGAAATTCGCACCACAAGCCAAGTCGCCGGAGGGAAACAAGATACTGAAGAAAGAGGCCGGGGAGGGACGATTTTCAGGAGAGGGCCGGAAGTAGGTTGGTGATTGGCTGAGACCGCGCAAAACCCAGACTACAGCACAAAAGTGCAAAAACCAAAGTGTGACGTGAACGATTACTTAGGGCATGTCTGTACTCCAGTAGAAAATAAGCCGAGAAGACCGCATCTCCCAGGAAAGAGCACAGCGCCAGAACGCTGGCCCAAGGGAAAGGCAGCGATCGAGACTGCCTAGCGGAGAGGGTGAAGTCCAGGAGGGACCACCAGCAGAGGTCTGGCCTTTAAATTCTGAGGCCCTGAGTTGTCAGCTCCCCTCCCCCGCTACTGTCGCAAGCTCTGAACCGTGTGCAGTGTCTGCTGCCGCCCAGCACCTTCCTCGGTCCGGGTTCTGCCCCTGTTGGCATGGACTGGCCCCAGCACAACTCCCCCGATTTACAGTAAACATAGCTGCTTACTCCTGGGCAGCTCTGTTTTTGTCGTACACAGGAATCTGGACTGTTATTGGTTCGTTCGACCGTGACATCCATGACACGCTGCACTCAGCGTTCTTTGGTACCTCAGCTCAGACCGAAGGAAGGATCCGTCATCACTGTGACACATGGACTGTGTCCTCACTGCCCTCTTCTCTGGCCTTCAGCTTGCAGCCAGCCAGTACTGAGCTCCTCGGCCTCTGTGGCTGACTGTGGGCCAGCTTCTTCGTAGGCATTTGGCCGTATTCTCTGGAGAACCCTGACTCAGGTAGACAGGGTGGAGAGGGCAGTGCCACATGAAAGTGCCCAGGCTGGTGCCATGTGAGTGAGCCGCGGGAGCCCGGTCCGTGTGGAGCAGGACAGGTGCCAAGGGCTTCACCGGACTGACAGGGAAGATGGGAATGGGACGTGGGTGGCAAAATTGGCAGGATGTTTAGAAGAAGCACGTGGGTGGAGATTAATATTTAGCGAGGGAAGGTCGGGGAGCAGAGATGTTGGGGGGAAGAGGCAGATGATGGGAGATTTCTGAAAGCAGAGGGTGGGGATGGGGTCAGTCAAAGGATCCAATGGGCAGGTGTCCAGGAAGGAGGCTAAAAGAAGGCGGGATCCATGGGAGTCAGGAGGAGGAACTGTTGGGAAGCCCCAACATGGGAAGCCCCATGGTCTCCGTAAGAGGGAGAAGGACCCTAGAAGAGGGCACTTTGGCCAAGGCAGGAGCTCTGGGAAGCTTTGTGGGGAGCTGGTGGGGTTGCTCTGAAAGGTCTCCACACTTGCCCAGGGCCCTGCTTTTCTAGAATGTGGTGATGGGAGAAAAGGGGTGGTCAGAAACTAGGTAAGGGTCTTTGGTGGGCTCAGACTCATTTGATGTGTCAGGTAAAACATCGTCCTTTGGGAAGGGATTGTTCTGGGTTAGACAGGAAGCAGATTTGTCCGAAGGCAGCTTAGGAAGTGAGTGAACCCAAACTCTGCCTCACCTGTGTCTTAGTCTTTGGGCTGCTACAACAACGTAGATAAAGTACCGTATAAACAACAGGAATTTATTTCTTTTAGTTGTGGAGGCTGGGAAGTCCAAGGTCAAGTTGTAAGAGTCTGTCTGGTGAGGGCCCCCTTCCTGGATCGGATGGAGTCTTCTAGCTGTGCCCTTATGTGGTGGGCGGGGAGGGGGGGACTCCGGTTTCTTCCAGTCCTTGTAAGAGGTAATACTCTTCTTGGGGGCATCCTTTTTGGGATCTAATCACCTCCCAGAGGTCCCATCTCCTAACAGCACCTCACTAGGTCCCAATGTATAAAAAAAGGGCGGGGACATAAACCTTCAGTTCCTAGTACTTGTGACATTCTAACATCAGGCCAGGGTGAGGGTGAGAGACTGGCATCATGAGGGAAGTGACATTCTGGGCTCAAATGGTACTGAGCATTACTTGAGCTCCAGCTTCACAGGTGGAAAACTTAAGGCCCCAGGGAGGAGAGCCTGGCCAGGCCAGGCAGCGATGGGTGGAGCAGCAGGCAACCCCATCCCCCGCACGAGGAGTGGAAACTGTGGGCACACTGGTAAAGACGATAATAAACAGTAAAGTGACCACTGTTCCATGCATTTTTTCATCACTTACACCACCAGTGATGTGAGGAAGGAGTGGCACTAACACACTGTGGCTGTCACCTAGTCAAGACACCTGTCACTGGGGCCTGGGCTGAACTCAAGTGTGCAGCTTCATGGGACTGTTGACCGTTATACGTGTCCCCAAAGCGAGAGCACACACCAAGGAGCTGCCTTGAGGTGGAAATGGTGCTTCACCTGGGAGCCCAGGACACCGTCCTGTTCTTAAATCTAAAAATAAAGGGTGCCTAAATAACCCCATACTCAATACTCAGTATTATTAAATTTGCTGCTTCTATTCAGTCAACAACTGGTAGATATTTTGCTCTTACAGATTGGTCAACGTTCTATTCAGGCCCATTTCAACAGCCTCTGGGCCAAAGTTTGTCTCCACCTCTGCAAGGATACAACATTGCCTTTCCAGGATAGCCTCTGGGTGGCTCTGCAGCTTTGCTGTCACACAGTCTTTAAAGACAAGGTCTTCTCACATCTACCTTCCCCAAGAGTACAGGCATGACAGTGACAACCTCCTCCTCCTCCAGCGGGATTCATTGTGAGTCCAAAACCTTCCTGCAAAGAGACCTGTTACAAAGATCCAGAGAGGCCCAGGGATCTGTCCTCACAAGGGCTGTGGTGAGGGATTGTCCATGAAAGGAGGAAAGTGTTGTCAGCCTGACCTCCAGGCCCTCCATGCTGTCCTGATCAAAGAAGGTTGTTATAAAAGCCTATATCTGGCCACACTCAGCTGTCTGCTTCTGGTTCATGTACTTCTTCCCACACCAGAATCCTGATTTCCTCAGTATAAACTCTAAAACACAGTTATTGGCACTGGGGATTGAGCTCAGGGAGTGCTGAGGTACATTCCCCAGTCCTTTAAAAAATTCTCTTTTTAAACTTTGAGCCAGTAGAGGTAGTGCACACCTGTTATCTCAGCATTCAGGAAGCAGAGGCAGGAGAATTACTACGAGTTGAAGCCAGCCTGGGCTGCACAGTGAGTTCAGGGCCTTCCTGAACTACAAAATGAGAGCCTGTGTCAAAAAAACAAAACAATTTTTCGACAGTCTTGTTAAGTTGTCCAGGTAGCCTTGAATTTGTGATCCTTCTGCCCCTTGAGTCAATGTTTTGTTAAAAACTTTTTGAAAATCAAACATTTGGGGCTGAGGATTTAGTTCCCTGGTTCTGCAGCCTGCCTCACAAGTGCAAGTGTCACGGGAAAGTTAATTGCTTATGGGAGGGCTCTAGCAGGCACCAAAACCCTCCTCCTCTAGGGGCACTTAGAGTAGGAATGTTGAAGTGAATGTAAACAAGGCATTTGTCTCTTTCTCTGTTTGTTTTACCCTGTGGAGCTTAGTTCCCCTGACTCCTTTGTTGTGCTAAGGTTATCTCATGCTTGACACCCTTCTCTGCAGCAAATTGCAACCAATCTGTTCCCTCCCTCTTTCCTCGAAGACTTGTTAGCGTGTAGTTCCTAAAAGGTAACCATCTGTAGCCATGGAAACTGACCAAGATCTGATAAGTTCTGTTAGCCCATATATAGCTATGTAAGAAGCCTATAATTGTAAATCAAATTGTAATCTATAAGCTAGCTGGAAAGTTTTAAAGGGCAGTCAGTTCTTCTGAGCAGGACTCATTTCCCTCCTGGCTGACCCTCACTAGTGAATAAAGTTCCTTTCTTTACCTAACTCCTGAGACTCTCAAGAGCTTTCGACTTCCCTTTTGCCACAACACAAGGTCACTAGTTCAATTCCTAGTAACCCTTTGAAAAAAGAAAGAAAGAAAAAGAAAATCAAACATTTGTAGGATTTCTGTTCTCTTACCTGAAGCTCAGTGAGATACGTCTTTCAGTAATCTTGAGATTTCTTGACTTTGAGCTCTGTAACAAAAGGAGTTTGAGTTATAAGTGAGAGACAGCTAAACAATGAGGACATTGAGAGGAGTTTCTAATTTTGGGTGAATGCACCAACATATAGTGACTCCAGCCTCTCAGTGGAAAACATCCACACTCTTCCCCAAAACAATAGCAGCGAGTACCTAGAGACCATTATGTTTCAGATTTCGAAGTGAATCACTTCACTGATGTCATTCACATGGTCCCATCCAGACTTCTGAGAAAAACAGCACCCCGTTAGGCAAAGAGACATATCCTGGTAAACACAGTGCTTACGTTTCTCTAGATGTAAGTTCTTTGATGTAAGTAGATAGCTAACTTGTGGAAAGTTTTCTCACATTTACTACACCCATAAGGTGTCTTCTTCACTGGATACACTTTGTCATGTCAGAGGTTCTTTATTAGGGTAGAGAGGCTTGACATCACAATTTTAGGTTTTCTCTTTGCTGTGTATTCTTTGATGGGTGGCAAGAGTTGGTGTGTAGCAGGTCTTGCCTTATTTATCAGCTGCACAAGGTTTCTTTTAGTTTAATAAGGTGGGAGGTTCCACGGAAGAACTTCCCGTGTCCATTCCATTGAGGATGCTTCTCTCCTGATGCTCACAAGGGAAACTCGAAAGTGCAGAATGGCTGATGGCTGTACTCCGGTTCAGGCTGTGAAGAGCTGGGGAACTGGAAGGCAGTGAGTTCTGTGTGAACAGAACTCCAACACAACATCTCCTGATATTCCACTGTAACTTCTGTAGCCAAGGTCAGTACTGGTCAGTGTAAATAACTTATAACTGAAGTTGCTGATGGCACATGGCAACTATTGTGTCTTTTGGTATAAATGTAGACTGCCATTGAACAGGCAAATAGCTTCTTCTGTTAACTGTTAGGCAGAAGAGCAGCTCCCTCTCCCCTCCTCCCTTTTTTTATGGCCCTAAGCTTCTTTAGATAACACAACAATTTCTCTGTCTCCAGAAGAACTGCATGAAAAAGAAGCTATGTAAATATGCTGAGACTGATGTAACCTTCTGACCAATTAACCTGTACTTCTTCGAATAGAAAATTAATGTAATAAGATCCTGATGCTGTATTCTCTACCTCTCATGAAGTCCCTTACCCAGTTATGTGATTCTGTGTTCCTTGTGCCTGTGTAAACTAAGTGCCTCTTTTTTTTTTTAAGGTTTGTTTTGAGACAGGGTCTCGCTTTGTGGTTCAGGCTGGCCCTGAGCTCAGCCTCCAACTCACATCACAGCAATCCTCCTGCCTCTGCCTCCCTAGTGCTGGGATTACAGGCGTGAGCCACCACGCCCGGCACTGTGGTATGTGGTACTGATCGCTGCTGGGCGTGAGTCTCCACGCCCAGTATTGTATGTGGTTACACGGGGAATTGAACCTGGGTCCTTGTGTTTGCAAGACAGGCGCCAGAACCACTGAGCTAACTCCCCAGCCCAGCACCTCATATTTATAACTAGACCCATTTCCTCCATTATTTAAGACACCTGCTTTTGTTGAAGAGGGGGCTAACTGCTTTGGAAGGAATTTCAGGTTGGTCTCAGCTGGCAATAAATACTTTGCCTCTGAGTGTGTGTTCCATTCTCACGGATGTTTGATTTGTTTTCTGCTGCTTCACCATGAGAGCTTGTGAGAGGCCTAAGTGGCTAAGGACTGCTAAAAATATGGGCCAGGGGCCAGAGTGCTGGTAGCTGAGTGGCTCTGTCTCTTCCTTAAGCTGCCTACATCTCAAGTTAATCTCCTCATGCTGCCCTGCTGACAAGATACTGCCTTCTGGCAAAAAGTCTTGTTTACATCCACAGAGCTTCTCCCTGGGTGGTCTCTGATACTGACCAGACTGTGACTTTTGGGGGAAAGCATTCCCACACCTTTCAGTCAAAGGGGGCTCCTCTCTGAGAATCCTCTTCTGTCTCCTGAAGGTTGACTTCTACATTCAACACACACGTTTCCCCAGGTTTTTCCCTGTGTGAGCTCCCTGATGTTTATGACCGACTTCCCATGGAAGGGCTTCCCACTTTCATTGTACTCATGCATTTTCACCGGTGTGGAGCCTCCTATGTTTACTGAAGCTGGACTCCACACAGCACATTTTCCCACATTTTTATACCCAAGAGGTCTCTCCCTAGGGTGTATTCTCTGGTGTGCAGTGAGTTTTGACTCCTGACAGGAGGCTTTCTCACACTTATTATATTTGTAAGTTTTCTTGCTGCTGTTGCTCCTGTGTAAATCTCTTATACAATCAGGTCTTTTGGTAAAAGGTTTTCCATATTCATTATATTTATAAGGCTTCTCCCTGTGTGTTCTCTGAATTGTGATGGAAAGTTTTCTTTGCACTTTGAACATTTGTAGGGTCTCACTCCTATGTGAATGTGAATTCTTTGACGTAAATTGAAAGCTGCATTATGGTAAAAAGACTTCCCACATTCTTTACATTCACTGGACTTTGTGCACTCGGCTCCGTTGTGACGCTGAACTTCAGGAGGAAGGTTTTCTCACATGTTACACTGGTGGTTTTTCCTCCCAGGTGAATAACATAGTATTTCTTTCAGAGGACTGATTCCCCACACATTCGTTAAATCTGGAGGGACTCTCCCTTGCATACACTGTATAATACAGCAGAAGTGTGATTCATCCCTAAAAGTTTTCTCACTTTATTATAATCACAGAGCTTCCATCTTAGGTGAGCTTCCTCATGTAGAAATAGCATTCTTTGGTTTCTACCATGCCATCCACTTGGGATACAAGATAAGTGCTTTTACTATATGTGACTTTTGTTTCAGACAATCTGGATCAAAAATACTATAAAAAGTATTTTCTATTCTCTCTACTTCTCTTTTTTCCTTGGAAGCACTGAGTATCACATGCAAGATCTTTTGCACTGAGTTATATCTATAGTTATTTTACAGTGTTTATCCTGCCAGGTGTGGTGGCACATATTTGCAGCCTGGTATTCTGGGAGGCTGAGGGAGGAGGACTGCAAATTCAAGACAACCTTGGCAATTTAGCAACTTAATGAGAACCTGTTTTAAAGTGTAAACTTTAAGAATGGAAGAGAGAAGATTACTGGGGGTATAGTTCACTGCAAAGGCCCTAGAGTCAACCTCCAGTATCACAGAAAATGAAATAAAATTTTCATGCAACAAGCCCTCACCAAGTTATTCCTGGCATCTCTCAAGTATTTTATATAATAAAGTTCAGCTTCCTATGTTTTTCTCTCACTAATATGTAAGTTCCACAAGACCAAGAGCTTTATTTTTTCCCTGCTACATTTCTGTCACTTTGAACATGATTGGCACAGAGGAAGAGATCTACTAAGTGAATAAATAAGTGAACTAACTTCCTGGAAAAAAGAAGTCCTTGACAATGAAAGGAATATAGACAATGAAGAATGATAAAAGGAAGGAGACTAACAAAGGTAAAATATGAGACAAGGTAGGATAAAATTTATGATTCAAGTAATAGAAAAATCTTTTTTTTAAAATAACGTAAAAAGAACATTCCTGTGTGAAAGTGCTATTCGGTGGTGAATCTAGTATCTGAGGCAGGCAGGCTAACAATACTGAGTTACTTCCAACAAATGGAGCCTCTAATTTTGGAAGATAGTCTCAAAAAGCACTTTAAAGATGTCTAAACTCATAACCTGGAACCTAATTTCCCTGGATACCTGGGTAACAATGGCTTGCAAATTCTTTAATATCCACAGTGCCTCACATTCCAACTTGAAGAGCCCTTCAGATTTGAGAATGCGAAGCCTTGACAAGAGAAAATGATACAGAACATGGGAAAAGTTACAAAGCCACAGAAGGAAGTGCCGTAAGAAGAAAAGGCAGCCTTCATACATAGCCGCACAATAAAGGGACTTGGTGGACTCTTTCTACAGGGCAGTACAAAGAAATGGCACCTCTGGTGTCCAAACCTAAACATCATTAAACTGTACAAGAGATGCATATGTGTTGGTAACTAAGAAAGGAAATGCTTGATGCTCTTCCTCAAATAAGCTTTGTTTCCTCAGCAAGACAAAGCTGTTGCAATTCTTCAGCACAATATCCCTGTACGAGACCCATTTGTCTCATTCCTCCAGGTGAAGAGCACAGTCACATCCTCAAAGGAGACTGACCTTTGGAACAGCACATATCCAATTTATCTGAACGGTTCAAAACTACAGCTGATGTCAGAGAAAGGATATTTAGGAAATAATTCTTTGCCATGTTCATTGCTTGGTTTATCAGAAAAAGTTAATATATAGTGTTTACTCTAATCCCTGTTTTGTGTTTTATAGCAGAAAAAGAAACAGTGAAAGTATCCATAGGTATGTATGTATGGTATATATCTACACATTCATGCATAAAGCAAGTGCAAAATTCTCCTCCTTCCTGTGAATAGGAAAACTTGCATTCATTTTCCTATGTTGAAGCACCTTTGTGTTTTAGGAGTAAATATTCCTGGTTGGGGCATGCTGTCATTTTTTTCCTTGTGATACTGGGGATTTAACCTAGGGGCTTCACACTGAGCTACATCCCAACCCTATTCTGTTTTTTTTTAGGTTTTTTGAGACAGGGTCTCGCTTTTGTGGTTCAGGCTGGCCCTGAGCTCAGCCTCCAACTCACATCACAATCCTCCTGCCTCTGCCTCCCGAGTGCTGGGATGACAGGCGTGAGCCACCACGCCCGGCACTGTGGTACGTGGTACTGGTTGCTGCTGGGCGTGAGTCTCCACGCCCGGTATTGTATGTGGTTAACCAGGGAATTGAACCCGGGTCCTTGCTCTTGCAAGCCAGGCACCGGAACCACTGAGCCAAATCCTTGGCCCTAGGCAGAAATTTTTTAAAAATACAAACCTCTGCTCCAAGAATCTGCCTGATCCTAGGTGACTCTGCTTCTGACAGACCTACTTCCTCAGGAATGTGACTCCATACCCTTCCCAAGTGACAAAAAAGATAGTCTAGGCAGTCTGTCTTGGGACACCTCCTCTGAGGAGACGGCACCCTGTTCTATGACTGACACAATTCACAGATAAAGGCTATGAATTAGCCTTATTACATCCTGACATCCTGTGAATAGAAGCCACTATTTCTCTTCAAGGGTAGGACAAGAAAGTGACTGAGAATTAACTGCCTTTGTTTCTTGTTTCTGTAACTTGCTTGCTACACACCGAAGACTGTATGTATACAAAGGACAGTCTTGCCTCTGTGCTTTTGCTCAGCCATTTTTGGACAGAGTCTGCTGAGCCTTTATACTTCTTAAATAATGTCTTCCTGACTCCCACTTGTCTGTCTTTGTTCTTCAGAGTGGATCATTTCAAGTCCTATTTCCAAGTTTATTGACTCAAATATACTTTTGAATTCCTTATTAAATTTACTTACTGTGCTTTCAGCTTCTGAATTTATTTTCTATTTGCTGCTTTTGTTTTCTTGACTTTATTCACATAATCTTTTGTTACTGAGCATCTTTAAAACAGTGTTTTAGAGTATTTGTCTATTAAGTATGTCATCTGGTCTGTTTCTGTTGATTTGTATTTTATTCTTTTATAGAGGCTATACTCTCCTGTTTCTTTATACACCTTGTGATTTTTGTTTACAAAAGCTGAATGTCTGAATTTTATAAATGTGGTCTCTCTAGAGAATTCTTTCTCAGGATTTTTTTGTTTCTTTTCATTGTTATTTAAATCATTGTAGGGTTTCTGTGCTAAAGACCAGTCTGAGATGTACATGTAGGTCTTCTAGGGCTATTTCTTAGCCTATGCCTTTCCCTGCGCATATTTACCGGCTTTTTAAACTTTCTTCACTGGCTGGATTCTGAGAATGTTCAGCCTCTATTCCTGTAAGGAATCTTTTTTTTTTTTAGGTTTTTTTGAGATGGTCTCACTTTTGTGGTTCAGGCTGGCCCTGAGCTCAGCCTCAAACTCACATCACAATCCTCCCCCTCTACCTCCCCAGTGCTGGGATTATAGGCGTGAGCCACCAGGCCCGGCACTGTGGTATGTGGTACTGATTGCTGCTGAGCGTAAGTCTCCATGCCCACTATGGTATGTGGTTGCTGGGGATCGAACCTGGGTCCTTGCGCTTGCAAGACAGGTGCCAGAACCACTGAGCCCAGCCACCCTGTAAGGAATCTTAGAGATAACTCTTTCAAGTGGGTAACAGCCTGCTTCCCCATTTTATAGATGAGGACACATCAAGCTCAGAGGAATGATCATTCCAAAGAATGGATTTTAGATATGGAAGGGATGATATTAAAAGTCACTTCTTACCTGTTCAGGTACCTGAAAGGATTGTGCTCTTAAAAGGAGCCTGAGGAATAGGGATGTATTTCCATGATCAAGAATTTTCTGGCATCTTCAGGGACTTGGGAAGAAGCATCAGAGCTAAGAGGAGGACCGGTTCAGAAAGGGAAGTGGTACCTCATCGAAAGGTAGAGGCAGGGGGCTGGGATGTACTGTATAGCTCCCAGGCACTGAGTGACAGGTGAAAATGCAGAAGAAACACAGGATTAGTACCCAGAAAGGGCCTGGGAGAAGTGTAGCGCCATCACCCTGCAGCCCCAACTAGGGTACTGATAGGTGATATCTCAAGGCATCAAGGATTGCATGGAGTAAGCCCTACCCAAAGTAGGGCTGGTGTGAAGTGCCAGGCCACATGAGACAAGGGAAGGACAAATTCAAACCACCTCTTGAGAGTTTATCAAAAAACAATTTTCAGGCATTGGAAGTGACTGTTCAGAAAGCACAAACCTATGACCTGCAGTTGCCACCCTGGTTCCACACAGTGAGCTAGGGGATGACCCATTCATTAGTTGTGAAATTAGTCCAAGAGAACAAGCATATCTTTTAGCAGAACACAGTAAGTGCAAAAATACATTAGGTCATTAGGACTGAGCACTGTCTCATTAAACAAGTGAGTCGAACTTCTGGGGAAACACCTCTCACATATTGTCCCTACTGTCTCATGCTCTTCCTCTACATACTGACTTGACTCCTCCCTTAAGACAGCCTCCTCAGTGATGTTCCTCCCTATCTAAAACCAAGCCATCCCTCTGCCACTTTCCCTTATTATTTATAGCATTGACCATCATCATGTCCTTCGTAAAAGTACTTTGTGTTGGTTGAAGGCCAACAATAAATTGTAGCACAAGACAGCTGGGTTTGATGGCGCCTGCCTCTCATCCCAGCACACAACAAGCTAAAGCAGGAAACCAAAGAGTTCATGGCCAGCCTGGATTTCATAGAGTCTCAAAACACACTCTCTCACATAAACAATGCATTTTCTTGACATGCCATCCAGCAGGACCAAGCACATGATGCTTATGATTTCCCAGTCAGAGTACCAGGTTCTTTTGATTTATTGGAAAACAAATTATACTTGTATTCATACCAGTACAGGCCATGTTGGGTAAATGCCTACTTTGTGACCAGCACAGGTTCTACTACTGGAAAATGCTGAAAGCTGCATGAAGGAGACATGTAAGAGCCACAACATGTGCTGGTCACAACGCTACATCAAATCACAAGAAGCCATGATCAGATGCTCCGATATTTACCTGGAAGAAGGCAGGGCTGCTTACTTCATAAACAAGAAACCTCACAAAGAGATCTTTGAATAACACACTTTAATACAATGCTTGCTCCATGTATCTCCCTAAAGACAGTGTACTTGGTACAGGGCTTCATTCCACAGGGAATTTACTTATGCCTCTCTGGAAGTATGACAATGGACACAATCTTTAACTAACATAATAACTTTATTTTTCATACTGAGCCTTTTACAGAGGGATTTACAGAGATTTAAAACACCACACTGCTTACTTTACCTTTTTTTACCCAGATTCTCCCTCGACCCTGCTCTGTGCCCACCTGGGCTCTTCTAAAATGCATCTGCTTGGGTTCTTCACAGGGGAGGCATGAGGAATTGTGGGCAGTTCTGGTGGTAACAAAATCTTGATGACAGCAGCTCTCATGACTCCCATCTTTGTCCTGAGGACTTAGAACTGGAAAACCTTCCTGTGAGCATTAGTTTCTAGGGTATTTCAAAATTCTTTGCTTCTGGGGCCGGGGATTTAGCTCAGTGGTTCTGGTCCCTGGCTTGCAAGCGCAAGGGCCCATGTTTGATCCCCTGGTAACTACATAACAATACTGGGCATGGAGACTCACGCCCAGCAGCAACTAGTACCACATACCACAGTGCCAGGCGTGGTCGCTCACGCCTGTAATCTCAGCACGCGGGAGGCAGAGGCAGGAGGACTGCTGTGATGTGAGTTTGAGGCTGAGCTCAGGGACAGCCTGAACCACAAAGCGAGAGTCTGTCTCAAAAAAAAAAAAAAAGAAAAAAATTCTTTGCTTCTGGCTTACACCATGGTAGTAACTCTGCCAGTAAAATTTTTAAAATTGTTTATTTTTTTCCCTGCTGTATGGGCCCTACACAAAATCCATCCCTGTACAACCTGCAAAAATAAATACTTTCCCCCACAATCACTGTACAGAACATTAACACTGAGTGTTCAACTGGATCAGCTGGAATGCCATTAGTTCTACATATCTGAAAGTCCCAAGAAAAAGTAAGAAAGAGTCATCACAGGTAATACAAGGTCCCAGAAGAAAGCTGGTAGAATCGAGCAGCTCAATGACATTATGTAGGGCCAGTTTCTCTCACCTTGTGCACTGTCCTGTTCAGGGTAGTGTCCAACAGGGGCACAAACTACCAGCCATATCACACGTAGATATGAGGAAGAAGACTCTTTTTATATCTTTCAGATCTGTCATTACTTTATAACTGAAATCTTTCCCAGAAATACTGCAGTGTATCTATCCCAAAACAACTCATTGCTCACATGTTCACCCCGGACCTACCATGAAGTCATGTTGGGGAAGATGGACAAACAGAAAAAACAGCTCAGCATGGAGGCAGTTGGTGGGCAGTGCCTGTTACCAATGTGTTCCCAAAGAACAGAGGAACAGGACAAGGGAGGAAGAGACACAAGACAGCACAATCTAAGTACAAGCACACATTTCCTGAGCTTTGTAAAACTAGGCTTACAGAAATCATGCCTAAAATGAGCTACAGTGAGATGCCAAAAATACGAAAGGGGTGTATCATTACACACCACCATTTTTCACTTGTCCAACTTAGTGTATAACTGATATTACCCTTAGTCTAACTGTGTAACCACCATTCTTATTAACAGTATTTGTATGACTGACCCAGAGACAGATGAAAAAACTCAGAAAAACTGTTTAGCTTCTTCACCTGCCTCTGGTAATACTGGCCATATTTAGATATGCCAGGAAACAGCCAAAAGTAGGTGACATGGTTCTTTGTAAAAAAATATATTTCACTTAAGACATACACTGGCCAACCTATCCAGACTCTGGTAGTATTTAGAATTGCACTGGTTGAGAGGTAGTTAAAAACCTCACAAAACATATTTTGGCTTCTTTACTGAAGAGGCAGTTTGCTAATAACGGCCACAATCATTTTTTTTCCCAGGAAATTTCAAAAAGGGGGTATGTGGTTGGTACTTTAAATCTGCTAAATATCTCTTCACATGTACAAATAGGTATAGTTGTAAATATATGAAACAGTTCTCTAAGAAAACAGGGATCATGAAATATAGTTTTCCAATCTCCACAGCATAAATATTCTGATTAGGGTGAAGCTACCAGCACACAGTGTTGGAAAGATCATGCAGCAGCACAGATCATAGAGTACTCTCACTGAACAGGTACACTGATATAAGTAATCTAAACCACAAAGATAACTGAAATGTAGCAGAACTACTAGCAAATGATGAATATTACCTTTTGAAACATAACTGTAAATTTATACAATTTTAAATAATGACTATGTTTAACAATTGTCTAATAATAGGCTTACAATATTCCTGAAATTTTAACATTCAGCAGTGCTTGTAGGTCAGCAGCATGAGATGACACGAGGATATCACTGTATGTCTAGATATATGCAAAAAAATATATTTACATATATGTACATATACATATAGACATTCACATATATGTACACACATATATAATCCTAAGAACAAAGACACTGGTGGGATTTAAGTGGAAAATATTAATATATACCATAAGTTATGAAACTAAGGGTGCATGGGATCCAGCATACAAATCAAGTATACTCCAAATTTCTGCTACATTAGCTTATGGGACTCTTCACATATGTTTAATGTTACTGACATTTGATTGTTTTAAGCTTCAGATTCCACTGAGAATATGGGTAAAATGAATATTGCCATATATTTATATAGTACAATTTTTGTATCATATCTGGCAGCCAACATAAATTTTAAAGGTTTTTTACAATACTATTTAAATGGATTAACTTCATACAAATTATTCAACAAAAAGTTATTTCTCTTGGAAGGTTTCACAAATTTAAGTGACATGTCACTTTCTAATATTTTATGGCATTCTTTGGTGTTTGTTAATCTCATTTCTAAAACTGTACAGTAAATCTGACAGGTGTTTGAAGTCTTCTGATCACTCAGGACGCTGGCAGAGCTTTGACCCTTGTGTGAATTCTCTGATGCTTAGTGAGTACTGACCTCTGACTAAAGGTCTTCCCACATACATTACATTCATAGGGCTTCTCCCCTGTGTGAGTTCTCTGATGTTTAGTAAGAGCTGATTTTTCACAGAAAGTCTTCCCACACTCATTACATTTATAGGGTTTCTCTCCTGTGTGAGTTCTTTGATGTACAATGAGGTTTGACTTCACACAAAAGGACTTCCCACATTCATTACACTGAAAGGGCTTCTCCCCTGTGTGTGTCCTCTGATGGACAGTCAGGGCTGATCTGTGGCAGAAGGATTTCCCACATGCGTTGCACTCATAGGGTTTCTCTCCTGTGTGAGTCCTCTGGTGTTCTGTGAGGTTTGACTTCACACAGAATGTTTTTCCACACTGTTTACAGGCATAGGGTTTCTCTCCTGTATGTGTTCGCTGATGGTTGGTAAGGTGTGGTTTCTGGCAGAAGGCTTTCCCACATTCAGAGCATTCATAGGGCTTCTCTCCTGTGTGTGTTCTCTGATGCTGGGTGAGGTTTGACTTCTCCCAGAAAGTCTTGCCACATTCACCACATTCGAAGGTTTTTTCTCCTGAGTGACTTCTCCGAGACTGGGTTAGATGTGGCTTCTTCATGAAATTATTCCCATTTTCATGGTACTCATAAGGTTTTTCCTCTGAGTGTACTATCTGATGTTTAAAGAGGGGTGATTTTTCCCATGTGTTTTCATTCACTTTATATTCTTGGGGAATCTTCCTTGTGTAAACTCCCTGACGGGTAATAAAAGTTGAGTTGTCACAGATTTCCCCATATTCATTGTATTCATAAGGATTGTCCCCTGTAAGAGCTCTCTGATGTCCAAATTGTAAGTCCATATAAAAGGCCTTCCCACAGATACTGCATTCATGTGGCTCCATATCCAAACAAGTTCTCTGAGATATATCGAGCTTTAAGCTGTTGAACACTCTTCCACATTCGGTGTATCTACAGAGTGTCTTCCCTATTTGGGAGTTCTGACTTGTAAAAAAGGTTGTCTGCTCATGGAAACCTGGTCTGTTTTCAGTATACTCAAAAGGTTCATCAAAAATTGGCTGAGGGAGGTCCTGATGCCTGAGGACATTCCTGTTTTGATCATATCTATAAGATTTCTCTTCAGTAGAAATTATTTCATGCCTTATATCAAAAGGTAATCTCCCACATACATTAAACTCATCAGGCCTCTTTTTGGAATAGTTTTTTTTATTAATAATTAACCCTGAAATGTTTTTCAAACTCATTTCACAAGAGTCACATATTTTGAAAGGAAAATTTTTTGATAAAATTGTGTTTGTGTCCAGACTGAAAGTTTTCCGAACGCTGTCACCACTTTCCACACTTACTATTTTGTTGCTGGTGAATATGAGCTGCCAAAAATGTTCACCTCGATTTTCCTGGCTGCTGTCTAGTAGGTCATCAGCTTTCCATTTCCTTTCTAAAAATAAGCAAAATAACCGCACCTTATGAATATTAATGCTTTCTGGTAAACTCTGACTTTATACAAATACCCTTTACCATTGTCAATTTCTTTGTCAGGTGAGGTTTTCTGGAGAGAACTAAACCTATTTCTTTCTCCCTCCAGTTTAAGTGGAAAATACAATCACATGGAAGCAGGGAGCTGAAGCAAGCAATGACACTCAATGTAATCTTTAAAACTGGGTATGAGAAAAGAGAAAAATGCACAGCACAGACAACAGAATGATGAATTAACAAGTAGGGAAACTTGAAGACAATAAGGTGAATCCAAAAGAGACAAAGGGATGGGGAAGACAAGCAGCCCAGGGATTTCAGAAAATGAGCTCTGGTAAGCAGAGATAGAATGGCGTTTAGTCTTGATCCCTTAGGCTTGGAACCCGGGGGGGTGGGGGGAGGCAGAGACCCCCCCCATCCCTAACCAGGCATCTTTTCTATTTTGCACATCAGCATCAAACTAAACGATCGTTATCGTTATAACCTAAGTTATCAGGTTCTAAAGAATACTCTAAAAGCCAAGGATCTAATTCAATTTTCCTTACAAGGATGATTTTCTAAAATGCTGTGGAAAAATATGCTGGTGAAGGTGTGATATTCTCACAGATATTATTAACAGGGATGAAGTTTGGAGTTGCTCATTCAAAGAATAGGCAATTCACAGAGAATTGGATGAATTGTTTTAAAATACACAGTGTTAGAAAAATGAAACAGAGGAAGAAATCAGTTTGGAAAATGAAGAATATGGTTTACAACCATATACACTTACAGACTGATCATTGTAGCAGGACTCTCACCACTTGCATGTCTATTCCGCTACTTAGATATTTTAAACTTGGCTTTATTTCTAAGTTTTTATTTTATATGTAGGTCTTATGCTGTAAAATCTAGCCTCATGTGTGGCTTTTATTTATATTTGGGGCCTGTAAGAGCCATTTTTCTGTATGTTTACTTAGACCTTCAGTACACTTTATCACAAATATTCTTGGCTATACTTCACTGTTTCTCTCCTACAGCAACATTAATCATATCTGCTGGGTGTTGTGGCACAGATCTATAATCCTAGCTACTGGTGAGGCTGAAGCATGAAGACTCCAAGTTTGAGGCCAGCCTAGCCATTTGGCAAGACCCTGTCTCAAAACAAAGAAAAAGGGAGATTGTAGCTCAGTGGCAGAGTTAAGTATGATGCCTTGAGTTCAGTACTAACACTGCCACCAGTCACACACACAAATTATAGCAGGGTGTCCCTGAATCTACTGCTCTAAAGACCAACAGACAGAAATTGTCATCCTGGCAAAAACAAATTGAAACAAACAAACAAAAAAATACTTTATACGGGGCTGGGGAGTTAGCTCAGTGGTTCTGGCGCCTGTCTTGCAAGCGCAAGGAACCAGGTTCGATCCCCGGTAACCACATACCATACTGGGTGTGGAGACTCACCCCAGCAGCAACCAGTACCACATACCACAGTGCCGGGTGTGGTGGCTCACGCCTGTAATCCCAGCACTCAGGAGGCAGAGGCAGGAGGATTGCTGTGATGTGAGTTGGAGGCTGAGCTCAGGGCCAGCCTGAACCATAAAGCGAGACCCTGTCTCAAAAACCCTAAAAAAAAAAAAAAAAATACTTTATACCAACTGATTCACACTGAAGTGTTCAATATTCCATAAATTCATTACAAATATCTATACAGCTATAGTTAGTTATCTAACTCTTCTAAATTTCTCCTTAACACCACACCTTTCAACTAGAAGCATTGTAACCTTTTATTTAAAAAGCAACAATGATAATAATAGTAAAGGAAAATATAGTAATCCTACCATTTTAAGACTCCATTTGTTCTGTCCTTTAGGAGTTACTGTCTGTGTAAATACTCTAACATAAAACAAAGCCCTTGATCCATGCTAAGTCTCTATGTAACCACACTGTTGCTTGTGGCCCTCATAACCATTTCCCTTGCTTCTTCTGAAGTGAAAATACAATAGTGGTTCTTTTTTTTTTAGGTTTTTTGAGACAGGGTCTTGCTTTGTAGTTGAGGTTAGTCCTGAGCTCAGCCTCCAACTCACATCACAGCAATCCTCCTGCCTCTGCCTCCCGAGTGCTGGGATTACAGGCGTGAGCCACCATGCCCAGCACTCTGGTATTTGGTACTGATTGCTGCTGTGCGTGAGTCTCCACGACCAGTATGGTATGTGATTACCGGGGATCAAACCCGGGCCCTTGTGCTTGCAAGACAGGCGCTGGAACCACTGAGCTAAATCCCCGGCCCTACAGTAGTGATTCTTAAAAAGCAATAGACAGGATCAGGGATGTAGCACAGTGGTGCTCCCCCTGCCTGGCAAGCGCAGTCCTGAGTTTGATCCTCAGTACTGCAAAAGCAATGTGTATACAGATTATTTGTAATCTCTACCTAATGATTCATAGTATCAGGGTAAAATGTGGAAATGTGCATTTAGGAAGACTACCACAGAATGTTTCTGGAATAGATGAAAAAGAATTTTTCCTAATCTTGGATCTATAGGCAGTTAATGCTCTACTAAAATGTCAGAATTAGGAAAAGTAAGAGTGGTCTTTTTAAAGAATGAAATCTCTGTGAGGAAAGAAACTAAGCAATAGCCATATGATCATCTGAATATGAGGCTTATAGCCACTAGTGGGTTATAGGCATAATATATGAATTATTAACAGTAAAATATTTCTCTAATTTAAAACAATTAAAATAACAAACCACTACCATGTACCACTATGCAATGCTGAAATACTTTACATATTCAATATTATCTGCAAAAAAGCAAAGTAAATAAGTTTTATGTAAGTGAAAACATGTACAAACACAATTTAAGATAAAACATAATATGAAGTAAGTATAAATTATAGAGAGTAGAAAAGGTAAACTCAAGATAGGCAGAACAGAACCACAATACAACAGTAAATGAAAGAAGACTTTCAGTTCATTCTATATGTCAGGTTAGTGAAAGATAAATGGAATGCTCTAGGTGAAAACAAAAAGAACCAGTTAGGAACTGCCGTAATCAGGAAAGAAGGAACACAGATGCATCTCTGATTTGGAGCATTATCTATGAAAACAGAGAATATGACAAGTTGTAGGCAGCTTTGAAAGACAAATAATGAGTATTTTGAGGCTACTAAGAGGCGACAGAGGTTTGTACAGGAACTCCTGAAGGTGTTCTGACTTCTGAGAAATGGGGTCGCTGGCTTCTGCATAGCTCAAGTTGTTCCTTCTCAGTCTCTTCCACCAGATGGATTTAACCCCTGTGAAAAGTACTACTGTTGTAGGACTGCTCCTACCTACATACAACCTGACTCTAGGAAGGGGTGACAAACTATGACCATACGCAATGAACCTGCTACTAAGACTAGTTTCAAGATTTAAAGTGAAAAAGGTGAAAGAAGCATTATGGAGGTGGGAGGAGGAAGAAGATGACAGGGGAGAAGAGGAGAAAGAAGAAGTTAAAGGAGGGTCAAGAGCAGTAATGAGGGCCACATACAGCCCAAAAGGTCTAACACATTTACTATCTGGTCTAGTTTTTTTCTTTTTTGCAGTACTGCAAATTTTCAATTAATTGACTTTATACAAATACCTTTACTGTTGCCAATTCCCTTGTCAGACTAGGTTCATGGAGTGAAGTGAACCTATTTCTTTCTCCCTCCAGTTTAAATGGAAAACAAAAACACACGGAAGCAGGGAACTGAAGATGGTAATGACACTCACATCTGCTAAGCAAGTACTCTACCAATGAGCTATATCCCGAGCTCTTTTTATTTTTTAGAAAGAGATTCACTAAGTTGCCTTAGATTTGTGATCCTTTTGCCTGAGCCTTCTGAATGGCTAAAATCACAGAATGCCACCTCACCCAGCTCGATTGGGTCCATTACCATGACTATTCATCATCAAATATTTGTTAAATGGATTTATTGAACAAATACATAAATATATAGAGTATATGCCAGGTAACAAAAGGTATTGTAAGAATAAGACAGAAGGTGAAGAATTTTAACATGAAAATCTAAGCAAGAAAAAATATCTAAGATAAAGATAAAGGCAAATGACTTTGGATTATGGATATAAGTAAGTCACTCTTACGTGTCAAGGAAAGAAAAGTATTTATGAGTGAGAGTGACTAAGCTAACAAGTCAGTCAACCATGGTACATCCCTATAAGCTCAGCAGGAGGATTCTAGGCCAGAGCTAGCCTGACCTAGCCATTTAGGAACTCAGCAAAAGCCTTTCACCGAAGTGAAAAAGGAGTTGGGAAAATACTAGCTCAGTCTGAAGGTCTTCGGTTCAACCCACAGGACCAGAGGAAGAGATGTTAGCAGGATGAACATGACATAGGCCACGTGTCCTTGGTCACTTCCAGAGATCTCTGGCTAAAAGTCAAAAGTTTCTGAAAAATATTCCACAGGTAACAAACCCTAAACTAATGACCTAAGATTAAGTTCCTCTTGCTTTCACTGCCTGTGGCCCAGTAACTCACCTGGGTTGTAGTGGCTTGAGAATTCTTTCTCCAGTATCCAGGGCTCTTCTCCTTGCTCTATCTTGAAGATCACTTCTGGCTTAGCAATGCAATACCCTAGCAAGAGAAAATAATGGGTGGAGTAAACAGCTTACTTCTTTAGACACTAAAATCTCAAAGGAAAGAAAAGTAGTTTCAAGCTGCTCAAAGGAGGTGTCTGAATGAACCAATCCCTTAGGAAGTAAGAATATATTCTTTTTTTTTTTTTTGAGACAGAGTCTTGCTTTGTAGTTCAGGCTGGCCCTGAACTCTGCCTCCAACTCACATCATAGCAGTCCTCCTGCCTCTGCCTCCTGAGTGCTGGGATTACAGGCGTGAGCCACCATGCCCAGCACTGTGGTATGTGGTACTGATTGCTGCTGGGGTGAGTCTCCACGCCCAGTATTGTTATGTGGTTACCAGGGATAGAACCCAGGCCCTTGCGCTTGCAAGACAGGCGCCGGAACCACTGAGCCAAATCCCCAAACCAAGAATACATTCTTTATAACAGCCATAATGGACCAGTCATCTCAGAGCCTCTGAATCTTTGTTTTGGTTTTTTTTTCCTTTGCAATACCAGGGATGGAACTCACAACCTTGCACTTACAAGGCAGGTGGTAGTGGTGCCAATGATTATGATACATGAAAAAAAATTCTTACCTACTGAAACAAGGTTACTGTAATTTTCCAGGATCACATCCCTGTATAGTATCTTCTGAGTGGGGTCCAGCAGACACCACTCTTCCTTAGTGAAGTCCACACACACATCCTTGAATGACACTTGCTCCTGAAAGAGAACATCCCTTTTCTATGTGGCCAGAACCAGACATAGAAATGCTTCAACAGAACTAATATCCCCAGTTTACTGCAAAATGACAAATAGGATAGTTCCTTCTGTGCTACAATATGTAAAACAATACAAAATATCTTATATAAATTGAGTTTCTACTAAGGGTGTGGGCCTTGTCATAGTGGCAACACAAAGCATGGTTTGTTTGGAAGTGCTTATGACTCGATCAGGACACACTCATTGAGCATTTATTAAGTGAGCACTATAAGAGCTACAAGTGTATCCAGAGCAGAATGGATGGGGTCAGGAAGAACAGTGTGTTTCACATTACGGTAACTGTCATGAGGAAGTGACACTTGCATTCATTAAGTAATTGGACTGAAATGAACGTGGTGCTGGCCCTGACCAAGAGAGAACCATCAATGATTAAAATAACCAGAGAAAAAGATAAATCTTCTCTCCTTGGAGAGATCATCTTCTGGGTTTGCTACGGATTTTTGTTTATTTTTAAAGACAATATTCAGCTGGGTATGGTGGTGCACACCTGCAGAGCTAGCATTCAGGAGGCTGTGGTAGAAGTGCCACAAGTTTGAGGCCAGCGTGGACTACACGGTAAGACCTTGTCTCAAAACAAAACAACTGAAAACACAGTATTTGAAAAAATTTCATGGTATATGGAACAGGACCCAAGAAAAAAGATAACAAAAGCAGAGCCATAGGTGATCCTAGTACTAGATTTAAGAATTTGAAAGTGAACTATGATTAATATATTTAACAAAATAGAGGAAAATATGTATAAAATAATGATGGGAAATGTTCACCATCTATAAGGCATTGTGTTGTGTGGGAAGCAAACCTGTCGACCTCTGAAGGCTCCACTGCAGGGTCCTTGGAGTGCACCCACAAGTGTGCATTCCAGGAGGGCACACACCTTGTCACTCCGATAGCAGCAGCTCACACACCCGAGCTGTTTGTGTAGTCTGGTCACCCTGACTATGTACATTTTTCTGAGAGCCTAGTAGTTTGGCACATGCCAGGCAGACAGCACCTCTGTGACCAGCCCCCGATAAGAACTCTGGGCAACAAGTGTCCATCAGGATTCCCTGACACACACTTCACACGTGTCGTCACATCAGTGCTGGGGACTTAGGCATGTTCTACAAGACTCCACCAGGAAAACACTCAGCATCTGGCTGATTATACTTTCTATCCTTTCACTTTTTTTGTTTTTAACAAATTGAGTTTATTGGTACATTTTAGGAATACATTATAATCAGATTTCTCATTGGCAATTTGTACCTGTACATAATACATTTTGATTCTTATTTTTTCCTTTTTTCCTGCCCTTCCTTTAACCCCCACCCCCACATACGTAAGTTTTGTTTGCATTTTTTTCTTTTTACCACCAAAATTTTTTCTTTATCCTTTTATTCTTAAGTGTGACCATCTGCTGAATTACCCCAGGGAATCTCTGAGTCAGGGGTGATCTTAGGGACTCTTACATAGGTATATGTGTGTGTGTGTGCTCGCGCGCGCGCACATACACACACTCCAGAGGTTAAAAATTCTGAAGTTACATATACATATATATTAAAGGTGAACAATTAGGTAAACATAAAGTAGTCAACAGCAGTCAGATTTCTCTGTCCAAGTAGGGGGTTACAGGGAAGCAAAGGGAGAAAGGTAGAATGTTCATTGGGTAAAGGGGGAAAATAGGAAACACTAGAGTGAACTGATCCCAGAAGGAAAGTACAGAATATCTGAAGAAAAAATCACTGAGTATTTCCTGAAACTTATAAGACAATGTACTTCAAAATTAAAACCTCTCAGAAATATAGGATAGATATGTACAAATAAAACCAAACCAAGTTATATGAAGTATCAGCTCCTAGAAACCAAAAAAAGAGGAAAGTCTCTTAGGCAGCAAGAGGAGAAAAGACCAACTGTAACTTTAAAACTGAATAAATAGGTCACAGATAGATACATATCGCATCTTTTCTCTGGTATGAGAAAATGAAGATGTAAATGAGTCCTAGCATTGTATGTTATATATTGTGAAATAGAAAATGCTCAATGTAAAATAAGGTGAAAGGGGACAATGTGGAGATTGTAACAAAAAAGTAAGGAAGCATCTGCCTGGCAAACATGAGGCCAAGTTTGACTCCCAGTACCCTCTCCCACAAAAAAGAGAAGGAAAAATGTAGCCCAAAACCCCCAACTTCTCAAAATAAAGACTCAGAATACACTGAGATGGTTATCTTTAAAGCATTAAAGGAGAAAAGAAAAAATCCCTATCCAGAATTCTGTACTGAGTGAAAAATATCCTTTCAAGAAAGAAGACACAGACATCTTCAAACAAAAAAAAGCTGGGCCGGGGATTTACCTCAGTGGTTCTGGCATCTGCCTGGCAAGCACAAGGTCCCAAGTTCAAACTCTAGCACCACATACCATAAAGGCAGGTGTGGCTCACATGTGTAATCCCACCACTCAGGAGGCAGAGGTAGGAGGATTTCCCTGAGTTCCAGGCCAGCCTAGGCTATATAGTGAGTCCAGGGCCAGCCTGAACTACAAAACAAGACCTTGTCTCAAAAAGAAAACAAAAAACAAGACAGTATATCTCACTGTAAGACTGGTACAAGAAGAAATAGTACAAGAGAAGTTCTTTGGACTGAAGGCGAATGGTCAACGAGGAAGCATGAAACAACTAGAAGGCAGGGAAAACACAGGAAAAGTCAACACCTAAGCAATTACAAAGCCTACTGTCTTAACCATTATTACTCAAGATTTCTTCCATGGTTTAAAATACAGAAAAAGCAGGGCCGGGGAGTTAGCTCAGTGGTTCCGGCGCCTGTCTTGCAAGCGCAAGGGCCGGGGTTCGATTCCCCGGTAACCACATAACAATACTGGGTGTGGAGACCCACACCCAGCAGCAACCAGTACCACACCACAGTGCCGGGCGTGGTGGCTCAGGCCTGTAATCCCAGCACTCGGGAGGCAGAGGCAGGAGAATTGTGATGTGAGTTTGAGGCTGAGCTCAGGGCCAGCCTGAACCACAAAGCGAGACCCTGTCTCAAAAAAAAAAAAAAAAAAAAAACAGAAAAAGCAAAACTGGTAACAGCACAAAGGACAGGAAGTGGTGTGTGGGATGACGTTATTATACTGATTTAACTGTGAAGTTCTTGTATATTAAGGTAAATTCTAAATGAATTAGAGATTTAAATGTAACAGTACTAGGATATACATGAGCAGATAATTTATCATCATGAAGTAAAGACTTTTTAACTATGATTCCATATGCTACAAAGGTTAAACCTGTAAAAAAAATGGTATACAAGAAAATAGTGGTTTGCAACTTATATAATAAACAAGCATTATTATCCCTAATGTATAAAGAGTTAAGCAGAGACAGGATGGTACAGATACCTAAGAGAAAATTGGCGAAGCATATCATAGAAAAATACAAGACATTTTAGACACAGAAAATTAACTAACTTCAGAGTATGAAAAACAAAACTACAGATGCAAACCATATAAAATGCCAAAACTCAAAAGTTGAACCATGCGTTCTGCAGAGGAAGCTGTGGACCAATCAACACTGCCATCAGGAGCAAAGTGACATGCCATTTCTTGACACTAAATCCACTAAAATCCAGCAACTTCTTGGAATTCATTTGATAAGCCTGTCTGGTATATTCATGAATATACAAAACATTGACAACCTGGTATGTACGTGTGTACAATGTTGTTCATTCTAATAGGGTTTGCAACTGCAAGAGGTTCAATATAGTACAACCCAGATATCTACATGAATTACCATGCAGTTTTAACAAAGAAAGATCCTTGTTCCATCACAAACTTCTGGGACATATTATTACGCTGAAGAACAGAACAGAACAGAACACAATGTATAAGATTCCTTTTCAAAGGGTACCCCCTTGGCCAGACCTGACTTCATCTGGTAGCTTATTAAAAACTCAGGAGTCGGGCCGGGGATTTAGCTCAGTGGTTCTGGCGCCTGTCTTGCAAGTGCAAGGACCTGGGTTCAATCCCCGGTAACCACATACCTATACTGGGTGTGGAGACTCACACCCAGCAGCAACCAGCACCACACCACAGTGCCGGGCGTGGTGGCTCATGCCTGTCATCCCAGCACTCTGGAGGCAGAGGCAGGAGGATTGCTGTGATGTGAGTTGGAGGCTGAGCTCAGGGCCAGCCTAAACTCCAAAGCAAGACCCTGTCTCAAAAAACCTAAAAAAAAAACCACCTCAGGAATCCAGGGCCCTGTCGTCACTACATCAGAATCTACATGTTCACACAATGCCAGGGATGCCCAGGTACATCTATGTTTGAGAAGCACCAAGGATGATGATTCTCTCTTATATTCAGGGAACATATAAGATTACATACCTATATTAAAACTATATAAAGAGATACTGAAAGGAACTATTAAAAACTGTGTATTGGGCTGGGGATTTAGCGCGAGGACCCGGGTTCGATCTCCAGTAACCACATACAACAATAACAGGCGTGGCGGTTCACACCTGTAATCCCATCCCAGCACCCAAAAGGCAGAGGTAGGAGGATTGCTGAGTTCGAGGCTGAGTTCAGGGCCGAGTTCAGGGCCAGCCTGAACTATAAAAGCTAGATCCTGTCTCAAAAAACTAAAAAATAAAACATAACAAACTGTTTTCAGGGCCAAGGATGTAGCTTAGTGGTGCCACACTTGCCTGACAAGCACAAGGTCCTGAGTTCAATCCTCAGTACCAAACAAAATAAAACAAAAACAACTGGGTATTTGTTGTACACATACACTCCACTTTGTCTGGGGCTGTCCCAATATATGCCTATTGTCCCAGCACGTAACTCTAAGAATACCTTTCACATTCAGTGAAAATCTCTCTGTAGGATTAGTATCAACCCAACCAGAAACAGGAATGGAGAAAAAGAGAGTGTAAATTTTTGCATCTTTTACATTACTTTTCCCGCCCTTGTTTGTAGAGGTTTTTAAAAATACGGTCATTTGCCTTTCTTAAACATGTTAATACAGTTAATAACGCAAGTGTTTTATTAAAAAACACATGAAATCATTCAGTATAGCAAATGTATTAATGCACCACGAATGGAAACCTAAGGATACACAACAATGTATGAGACAAAAAAAGAAGTCGTCATCATGAGGGTTGGACAGGAAATCAGAGTTAGGAACATAGCCCGGACCCTGTGTCGTTGATTTTTCTCAGAACAAAGACTGTCGTCCATGCTTAATACCATCAAATGCTGCTGAATAATGAAGCCAAAAAATCTCCAGCCTTGACCACAATTTGTTGGCCTTTTCTAGAATTGATTCAGGTGAGTGGAGGTGATAAGGCTGTTGTTTAGCAGGTTGAAATGCAGCAACACAAGCCAGAACAGCCTGCGATTCTGACCAGAAGCACAAACAAGCTGATATTTAGGAGTGTTCTGAACTCAGGGTCTCTCCATTCCTCTACATCTTCCAGGTTTTATTTCTGAGTCAGATGGGACTATAAGTGGATATACTTAAACCTCAAAACCTTATCTATGTTTCTATGTAGAAATAAATAAAGATGGTACTGCATTTCAGTGCTGTTACTAGGAAGACCAGAGAAATTTTTACAGTAACCTGGATAATTCCATAAAATTTAAAACCCTGCATCTAATTTGCCAAATATTTTCTCCTTTGATCTGTTGTTCTGACTACGTAAACTTTAAAGTTCATAAACTTTAATGTATACTTACTTTGTCTTGGCTTCACATTTGTTTTTATTAGTGCATATGAGCTATATGAATTAATGGGTTTCATTTGCCACTTTGACAAATGTGTAAGGCATATAACATACTTTGATCACTGTCACCCCTGCCACCATCACGTCGTTGGCCCCCAATCCCCCAGTTCACTTGTTCTTATACTCTCTTCCCCTTCATTCTCTTCCTCTTGTTTAGAAGTTGCTTTTTATTTCATTTTTTTTTTACGGCAGGGTCTGACAACAACTCAGGCTGGCCTCAAACTTGCAGAGATCCTCCTGTCTCCGCCTCCCAAATGGTGGTTTTACAGACATGTGACCTTGCACCTGATTCAGATTCCAGTATTAGGGAATACATTCGATATTTGTCTTTTTGAGACTGGCTTATTTTGTGGAACATGATGCTCTCCCGATCCATTTATTTTCCTGCAAATGACAAAATTTTGTTCTTTACAGCTAAATAGTACTCTATTTTGTATATATACCACTTTTCATCTGCTGCTGAGGACCTAGTTGATCTAAAGGTTTGCCTAATTTTCCTTCCCACTTAAAAAAAATCCTTATAAAGTGGAACAACTTACCTGTGATTTGCTCATTTTGTGCTCTTAGTGGAGGAGGGAGAGCTGAGAGAGAAGGAAGGATGGATGTCAGGACAGATGTGGCCTGGCTTGCAGCTCCTGGATTCACCTGCCTACACAGCTCCAACACAAGATACTTACGTGCCCATGCTGGCTCCAGTATATGTTGAGTTTAAACTACTTTTCACTGAGTGAATGTAAACATTTGTTTCTTACTGATTTATTAGCAATTTAGGTTCTGTGATACAGAAAAACTTAAAAACATGAGTTTAAGTAACAGTACCCTATAAAGTAAATACAGTGAACTTGTCAAAACTGATGATGGAGAGAAAAACTCAAGCCAATAATCTATTTATGTACTAACACTTTTAATCCCTTGAGGCCGGATACTCCAAGAAACCTCTATAAAAAGGGACGGTAGTGTTTAAGACAAGGTAAAGTTTATTAGACGTTTGTCCGAACTTGCTTGCAGCTTCTCAAAAGGCTCTTTCAAACAGACTAACTTTGACTAGGTCGCATAACGTGCGCGATGTGAACCAGGCACCTCCTCCAGCTTGCCGGTTTAATCTAGGAGAGGAGCGGTGGCGGAGGCAGAAGGCCCCTCGCCCTCACGCGCGAGCACAGGGCCTGAGCCCCCAACCCGGGCTCGGCTCACCTCGCTCCTCGCGGGCTTCGCAGCGGTGTCCGCGCGACGCACAGTGACTAGCGAGCGCACGGGCGGCGCCAGCTCCTCGCGGACGCCCCGGCGCCGGGGACCGGGACGAGCGCCCGCGGCCCGTCCGGGGCCCGCCCAGAGCGTCGCGCACGCGGGGGGCGCAGCGGCAGCCGAGGGGGCGAGTGAGCTCGGGATAGCCCGCGGCGAAGAACTCTCCCGACAGCCGCATGGCCCGGGGACGCCGAGCCTCCGCCAGGCCTCCGGCTCCGGGTGCCCCATCCCGCGCAGCCCGCGGCCCCGCCCCTCGCGGTCACAGAAGGCGCAGGCGTGACGTGACGCTCAGCGCGGCCCCCGCGCCGGCCCGCTCCCCCGCCCCGCGCGCCCTGGCGCGCGCTCCTCCCGCGGCCGTGCGCGCGCGGCCCGCGAGCCTGGGAGCCGGCGTCTGCGCCTGACTGGGGCTCCTCGGGCGGGGCTCGGCCGAGGCCGTCCCGGACCCTGCAGACCCCTGCCTCTCCCCACGGGCCTGCCCTCCACTCTGCCCTAGCCGCTCGCAGCGCGAAGGCCTTGGGTCCAGCCCCGCTCTCCTGCTCGCCCGGCTCACCCGCCACTCCCTCACACGGTGCGAACCCAGAGGCCGGGCGTGCTTCCCCACGAGGGACTTGGGCTGCAGCGGACGCCCAGGGAACGGGGTGCGCATGCGCAGAGGGGCGGGGGTCCCGGCGGCGGGGAGCGCCTGGACAGCTTAGTGAAATCTTGTTTCAAATAAGGAGAATTTATATGAAAGACGCTCTTAACGAGAGCTCCTTTTCATCTGTGGCAACCATACTTTATCTAGACGTTCTCTTTGTGCACATCCTCTTTATGTGCACGTTATTCCAACAACAGTAATAGCTTACACCATCTTATTTGAAATTAAGTTTATTTTTGCAGGCTTGCCCCTTGTCCCTACCCCCTTTTGCCCAGCGTTGTAACTTACAAAAGATTTTTAAATTATTGAACTTTAAACAGCTGTGGTCTTGACTACTATAGTGAAGTACTCTAGGGAAAAGGAGACAAAGGGGAAAAAAAATACTCGTTTCCCTGACCTTCTAATAAATAATCTTCCCTTAGTTTTTCAGGATTTGGAACACTTGGTGGTCTTACAACATGGAAGTGTTTACTAAGGACTTGCTAAAGTTTTTCAGTTAAAGGAAGAATAATGTTTAACATGCATAAATATCTAAAGACACGGGGCGGGGGGGTGGGGGAGTGGGAAGAAGAGGTCCTTTGAGTTGGGACTGAAGAGAAAAGAGAGACCAGTATCTGGTTTTTAGAAAAATACCAAGTAGCACATACGCTCTGTGTTGACTAATCCATTGTCCCCCTTTCTCCTCCTAAAACCTTTCCTGATGCAGAATTCTTTGAGATAGCCATTAGGGCGCCCACATGCAAGCTGCTCATAAGAAAACCCGATTACCTTCGCACAAATACTTGCCTCCAAATACTAGCGGTCATATGGCTGCCAGAGCCGAACTTTGTACTGTTACACCATGATCATACTCATCTAGGATTGAAGAAATGAAAAATAAGCAGAAGAGCAACAAGAAAATTGGGATTTTAAAATTGTGCTTTCAAGAAAAACTGTAGCTAAAGGACACACGTTACTTAAGCCCTTTCCCTTCTAGGAGACTTCCTTAAAAAGTTCGGAAAGGACTTAAAGATATAGTAAGCCTGTGAACTGGGTTTTAGACCTGTCGTTTTCACCTATCAGTTGTATTTCCTTCTTTCCAAAGGAAGCAGCAAGTGGCCAGTAAGTCTCAACTTTAAAAACGTGTAAATGGTGTTCATTTTGACAGTGGGAATATACATACATCTTAGATAACTGAAACACCTGCAGAGCCCGGATACAGCCTTTACTGTACCCAGCTCTCCCTCTTTGCCCTCCCTGTCTCACTCTCCCCTACAGTCTGTTTCTTTTCTTTTCTTTTTTTTTTTTTTTTTTTTTTTTTTTTTTTTTTTTTTTTTTTTTTTTTTGAGGCAGGGTCTCACTTTGTGGTTCAGGCTGGCCCTGAGCTCAGCCTCCAGCTCACATCACAGCAATCCTCCTGCCTCTGCCTCCCGAGTGCTGGGATGACAGGCGTGAGCCACCACGCCCGGCACTGTGGTATGTGGTGCTGATTGCTGCTGGGGTGAGTCTCCACACCGTGTTGTATATGATTAACCAGGATCGAACCCGGGTCCATGCGCTTCCAAGACAGGCGCTGGAACCACTGAGCTAAATTCTCCAGCACCTACAGTCTGTTTCTTTGACTTTTTTCTTGTGCCTCTTACTGATGCTTCCTGAAAATTTCCCTATCAGGAGTCAGCCAGCCTCCAAACACTGTATGTTTAGGTAGGTAAATTCCTCATCTCAGCTTTGGGAATATTCTCAACCAGCTCATAATACAAGCCTAATGTTTGATAACTAACTTTTCACTTAAAAGGGTATCATGAACTCTGTTTGGTCAATGTTACTCTAAGTTTTATTTTGTGATCTCAAACTTGAACCCAGTGCCTTCCTGCTGAGATACATCCATAGTAACCCCCTCCCTTTATTTGAGACAGGGTCTCCCTAAGTGAACAGGCTAGTTTGGAAATTGTGATCTTCCCTCAGCCTCCCAGAGCACTTCGATATACAGACTCCAAACAAAAGATGTTACCCCTCCAAAAAGTTGAATATCTGGGATATGTTTGTATACTGGGGAAACAGTTCTCTAGAGACTGGATCCAAGCTATCTGTGATCTTGGGCTTCCTGCTACCAAAATAGCAGCTTTGTTCCTTCCTAGGAATGACTGGCTTTTGTAGGATCTGGCTATTTAATTTTGGATGAAAAATCCTCTGTACAAGGCTGTCAAAGGCCCTGGATCTATGCAGCTAGAATGGACACAAGTGACTGACAGTCCTTTTAGGGAAATACAGCATAACCTTACTCAGGCCCCAGCACTGGCAAAACTAAGGAACTACTTCTTCCTCTATGTATCAGAAAAGAGGAATTGCACTGGGGATCGACCCAATGTCTACAAGAACCAAACTCAGTGCCATACTTTTTGAACAAGTTAGATGGAATGGGCTGCTCCATGGCTACTCTACCTGAAAGCTGTTGCAGGTATAGCTACACTAACAAAGGAAGCTGGAAATTCATTTCAGGAACAGATAGTAGAAGTCCTGGTACCCCACAGAGTCAGAGTTATTCTGAAAACAAAAATCTTACTTGTGGTTATCAGGGAAATGGCTTAGCAACACAGGCCATTCTTAGACACCCCTGGGGGTTCTAAGAACCTGTATTAGTCAATGTTGCTTTTTACAGGCTGAAAAATTAGTAACTCTTATCAACAAGGATTCTCCCAGACTGTGGAAGCAGTCAGGATATCAGCAACCTCCACCTCCAAGGCTCTGGAGAGACAGGCTTCACTGATGGAAGAGCTTTGTCCAAGGAGGACATCAAAAGGCAGGTTATGCAGTTGTCACCTCATGAAAGTTCACTGAAACTAAACCTCTTCCTCCAGGCAGAGCTAATAGCTCTCACTCAGGAATTGATACTTTTAAAAAACAGAAGGTTAAATATACAGACTCCAGAGACACCTTTTGGTGCTATGGGCCCATGCAGCAACCTGGAAAGAGAGGTTAACTGACTAGTAAGAAAACATCTGTAGACACAAGGAGAAAATTCTACAGTCCTAATGTTAGTCCATCTTTTCACCAGGCTGCAGGCATGCAGTCTAAAGGAACCAAAGATACACGTCTGAAGTCTCCATGGGAAATAAAAAAGCTGAAGGAAGCACAAGGGCAGACTCATAGCCCCTTATGGCTCCAGCCTTATTCCCAGTTCCTGAGGAAACTGAAACACTCTGTCCTCCCCAAGAAGATAAATGGTCCTTACGACAAAGAAGAATTAAAGAGGAACTCAGGTGGTGTTTAGATAATAAACTGGTCCTCACTTCAGGGACACAGTGTAAGGCTTCAGAAACAGATTCCTTCCATGGGAGAAAGATGCTACATTGGAAATGGTTGCTCAGATTTTCACAGCATTAGTACAAGTGGCAAGCACTGATATGTATGCAAAACTGCCCTGCTCTGTGCTTGCAATAATGCAGAAATCTCAAGAACATACTTTACTATTTATCATGTTGAAGATCTGTTGTAAATAACTCAGCTATAATAGTATGAACATATATTTGTTTTAATTTCCTTTATGAAGTAGCTCCACCTTCTGTACTGATGTTACCTATTGAGAGTTCCTTTACCCTTAATGTTATCAGCTCTGAATGGAACCAGCTGAGCCTGATACAAGGTAAGGCACTGCAAAAGTGGCTAGGGAAAATGAACAGGACCTGTCAGTTACAAGATCCAGGGCACTATGAGGGCCCTGTATGTAGAACTTCTTGCAAGGTCCCATGAAATGTGGACAGCATAAAAGACCAGCCATCACAGAAAGCAACTGTCAGGTGTGAGCTCCCATGATGACCCATGCCACATTTCTCAGACACTGCATACACTTTTAATTTTGTTTTTACTCTTTTTCTTTGTTCTGCTCGTTTGCTCTACAAAGCTGATTTTTTTTCTTAGCCTTTTGAGACAAGGTATCACTGTAGATTAGGCTGAGCCTAATTCACAATATAGCCCAGGCCAGTCTTGAATTCACAGCAATCCTCCTGCCTCTGCCTCCCGAGTGCTGGGATTATAGGTGTGAACCACACCAGGCCACAGAGCTGATTTCGTCCATATCCATTTATCCCACATTTTCAAATAAAATATTTCCTTTCATGGAACAACTGTACAAAAAACTATGTTTTCAATTTGTGTTCACATATTCCTTGCTAATTTACAGACATTTAAAAGGGTTTATCTTTTATCTTTTTATATTTGTTTATTCTATAAGGTACAATGTAATCTGTAAATAGATAAGTTTTCTTCCTAATCTGTATAATTTTAACTACTTTGTGGGGTGCCTTGCTACACTGGCCAAAATTTCCAATACTGCTGAATAAAAGTTGTAAATAAGAAACTTGCCTTATAC
>PVIR01000152.1:0-248580 GCA_004026965.1 Petromus typicus
GGGGACCACAACAGGTTCCTTGTGCCCTAACTTCAGTCTGCTCTCCACATGGTACCTCGAAGGATAACCGGAAGTAACCAGTTGATCTTGTCACTCCCAGGCCTGACATTCTTCAGTGGCTTTCCATCAGTTTTAAGTTAAAGATCAAACTGTTTATTATGGCCTTCTAAACACCAGGTGATCTCAGTGGAAGCCTCCAGAGGCAACTTGCTTCACTGTCAAAACTGCTCTCTCCTTAATTCATATGCTGCTTTTGCTTCCACACTGAGACCACACTCCTGCCTCAGGCCCTTTGGATGTTCCTGTTCTCTCACTGCTCATCTCATATGCCTACATCTTCCTGCTTCCGATCTCAAATTAATCAGTTCAGATCCAGTCACCTCATCTTTACTGAAGACTTCCAAAGCCCCTTAGGCATCTGCTTTGGGTACTGGGCCTGGCTGCCCATTGCCTGGCTGTGAGCACCCCCAGGACAAGAGCCACAGCAGTCACCTCATCCATCCTGGATCTGCAGTGCTGAGCATGGGAGCTACTACATCCAGGAGGCAGCTGATGGGTGTGGGTGGAATTCACGAGTGTCGAGGTGGAATTAAGCTTCCAAATGTCCGCCAAAACAAAGCAAACCACCCCGCAGAAAAGATCTTCAAGTCACTTCCAAGGAGCTTGAAATTAATTAATAATTCAGAGGTGATGGTTGATGGGCTGAGGGGCCTGTGCAGCCCGGGGGGAGGAGTGGGACAGTCACCCAGCCACACCCTGCACAATACTCCTGATGAGGAGCATGGGGGTCGGAAGTCACAGGGCGAACCTCCCAGGAGAATGTCACCACTTACTCGGCTTTTAAACAAAGGAGATTATTAATTTTTCCTCCACATTTAGGATGAATGGCCAAACAGTGGCCACTCTTAAGAAACCTCTGATTTCTCCATCTGTGTATGCTTTTATGGTAATTATTTTTAAATATTCATTTGTTAATCCTGGTCTCTTTTAAAAGTTTTTTTTTTTTCTGTTCTTCCATTTTTTCCCCCAATGCGTTGTCACACAGCCAGAAAGAGCTCTAGTGACATTACATACCATTAGTCACTATTTCTCCTGGTTTCCAAAGGCCCTTCTTTTTAAACAAAACATTGTGTTCAGTGCAAGAGAATTGAACCTGGGGATTTTGCACAAGCTACATTCCCATTTAGTCATTCAACAAAGCCTCACTAAATCATGAACTAACCTAGACTGGGCTCAGACTTTGTGAGCCTTCTGCCTCAGCCTCCCACAGTGTTGGAGTTAAAGGTGCATGCCACCTCACACAGCTATTTTTTCTTTTATAAAGCTGAAATTGGAATACTCAGTAGGACACAATTCATAGAGCTATGTATCAAAAACAATGATGACTTAATATGGGACATAAAGAGAAACCAGAGTCTGAGACTAAGTAAAGGAAGAGAGCATCAACCTTTATAGCTACATAATATTTACAAGCAGGAAATGTACTGAAGATTCCACTAAGACTGAGGGGTGCAGACCCAAAGCCTTGCATACAGCCACCAGAAGACTTTTCAGGAGCTGCTGCTCTCCAGAGAAAAGTCAGCACAATGCTTTTGCCCTAGTAGTAGAATCTGTTTCAAAATGATCAACTTGGAAATAATTCAGAAGAGTGCTTTGGTTCTACTGCCTCTTCAGAGTTTAGATCTGGTATGTTATTGTGCACATATGAATCTACCAAAATGACAACCATTAACCTATATGACCAACTAAAAAAACCAAGCATGGAAAAAGGAAAAAACGAATTTTAAAATTTTGGAAAAAGAAAACCCTTAGATTTCCATCCTTAAAAAGGAGTTGATATAAAAGTATAAACCAAAGAGCCTGGAACTTAATAGGAGTTGGAAATATTTGTTTTTTTAAAAACCCAAGAGTAAGGAAGAAACCCCAAGTACCCACCTATTTTAAATTATCCACATGCTATAGAAGAGGTAGTACGTAACTCAAAGAGTTAGGACTGGGCTTTGCATGAGGAGGGTGATAAGTATGAAGATAAGGAAGTCAAAGCATTAATGCAGGGGCCAGGAACTTGGCTCAGTGGTTCCAGCACCTGCCTTGCAAGTGCAGGGTATTGGGTTTGATCCTCAGTAACCACATACAACAATACTGGGTGGTGGCTCACGTGTGTAATCCCAGCACTTGGGAGGCAGAGGCAGGAGCATTGCTGAGTTCAAGGCTAAGTTCAGGACTGAACTAGAAAGTGAGACTCTGTCTCAAAAAAAAAAAAAAAGCATTAATGCAAACTGTAAAGAAGATAGAGTTTAAAACAAACACAATTAAGAGCCAGGGCTTTAGCTCAGTGGTTCCAGCACCTGCCTTACAAGTGAAATGTCGCAAGTTTGATCCCCAGGACTGCATAAACAAACAGAATTGATGACATTGTTTTCCTTCACTAAAAACACTGGTATTCTATTTGAAATGTCTGAGATACATAGATGCACAGGCTGCTAAAACTTGATCTTTTAATGCTTAAAAATGGTACATGCTTTATTTACATTTACCAGAATTTATAAAGACATTTCTAAACACCTAATTTGGCAGGTTTCACATCGCTTGCTTCTTGCTGTTTTCCAAATATCATGCTTTGAGGACAGTATCTACCTTTGGCTTTAACATCATGCCAATAAAACTCAGTCACATTTCCATTCCCTAGAAATTTGGGTTTTATCACCAGGTTTTAGGTAAACATGAACTTGTTGGTTATTTTTTGGCTTTGTGAAATGCACTATCTTCTTTTAGAAAATTCTACATCAGGGCTAAAACTAAATCTATAGTTTTATGGTGTAAAACACAAAATACCATGCTGAAATTTAAAAAATAACAGAATTCATGATTTTTATTTTTAAAATTTAATCTAATCTAATTTATTTTTGTAGTACTCACTATTTCACACTGAGCTGCAACCCCAGTTCTTTACTTTTAATTTAAGTATTATCTTTTAAAGGCCAGTGTTCCCTCAGTCACAGAGTTTCCAAGGCTGAGCTTGAACTTGAAATCCTCCCGCCTCAGGCTTTCCAGGAGCCACAATTCTAAGTGTTCTCATTTCAGCTTCCGATGCATTTCACCTGTTTTATTCTTCCTTCTTTGTAAGCCACAGTCAGTCAAGTCAATAAACCCAGCAATTTCATTTGAGCATTTTTGTTTCACACTCTAAAAATCAAATTGCTCATATTCTGAAAATTAAATCATTTTATGTATACTTCCAATCTTGAAATGAGCCCCATAGGCTGCCCAGTCCCTAAATTATTTTTAAGCTATTACATAGCTTATAAATACTGCAATCTGAACAAGAGAAACAAAAAATGCAATTTCCCAAATGGAAAGCAGTTAGCCATGTTGAAATGGGACCTCATCTTCTGGAGCTGATCCTTTGCTTGCCTGACATTTCCTGGATTTTTCAGTTTGTGCCATTAGCTTACATGGTTAAGGTGGCCCATAAGCTACACAGAGGAGCCACAGGCTGTGGCCCAGGCACTCCAGTGAGAGAGATACATCCACATGCCATGCTTGGTCAGGAACTGAACTGTCTTTCCCTTGTCTCTGTTTTGTCTAGGGTTCTGGGTGAAAAATAAATACAGTATAGACAGGTATATCCAGAATTTGCTTGGAAATTTTGTATGTCACACAGGACAAAATGCTTCTTAAATATTCCTGTTGACATGTGCCTGTGAAAGAAAGGCCAGTCTTGTATTTTCCTAAAGATCAAAATCTCAAGAAATGGTAAATCTCTCCACAGAGCAACCTTATTATCAAGGCGAAGGCAAGCACCTGGGGAATTAATAGCTGACATACCTCGTTCTAAACATCCACCATATGTTCGTGGAAAATGCAGACATGCTACTTTTCACTCTCTGTTTTTCTTTCCTTGGTTTATGTTTTGCCTTGAATAAAAACGGCATGAAAACACAAGCGCACATCACCAGGTACGCGTCTCTTCCACGGAAGAGCTCCCTAACATTTTTAGTGCTTTATTTATGCAAACAAACATGCTCCTCAAATCAGTGCAGGGTGAACTCCTTAAAGAATGTTGTTTGAATTCCAGGAAAGTGAAGTTTTCCGTAACATCAGTCAGGCACAGACACTTCCCAAAGGCCCATGACAGCCTTTTTCCCTTCATGCTTTTTTTAAAATCACGTATCTGGGATTCGGGGTTCTTTAAATCTATTTAAGGGAGAATCATGAAATTTCTTCAGCAATGGGTTTGCAAACACAAGAGTCATTTCCAGAGTTCCATGCATTTCCTGGGACAGGTCCTTCCCTTCCTGCATTCACTTCCCCCTTTTTGACAAGGCTGAGATAAACATGGGCAGGCCCATCCTACAGAGACCAAGCTGGGTGAGGGGACGCTGCGTGCCAGCAGTCACAGAGCCATGAGTGGCAGAGCTAGGAATCCAGAGGGGGCTTTTTCCTCCCAACTGTTTTGTCATTTGGGCTGCACACAGTGGATGATGTTCACGTACCCAGCCAGCCCCAGGGTGAATCCCAGGTCAAATGGTACCAAGAAAGCAGGCGCATCGACAAGAGGAAGAAGTTTAAAAGATGGATTGTATAACATGGTGACAATGGTGAATAGCAACGGATTGTGTACTTAAACAATGCTGAGAGCAGGTCTTAAGTGTTTTCGCCACAAACAGTCATAGCCACGAGAAGTAGTGCATATGTTAATTAGCTCACTGAGCCATTCTATAATCTATACATATTTTAAAACAGTATGCTACACATCATAAATACATTATTTTGCCTATTAAAAAATCAAGGAATTTGAAATCATAAAGAAAATGCAAAGGAAGAAAGAAGTCATAGCTAAATGAATTTTTAAGAAGAAGGCCACATGTAAACGCAAGTGGGTAGGAGTCTAGATTCACGTGTACACATTCACATGCACTGGTCTGGCCCTCAAACAGCAGTTTCTAAGACCTTGGCAAACCACAATGGAGGGAGACTGAGGATGCTACACCCTTGTGCCCTCAGGCCTAGACAGAGAACAGCAGACCCAACATTGGAGATAGAATTGCTCATAAATCTGCTGCTAGAAAAGAATAGATTGGGGGGGGAAATAATAATTCTTCTTATTTTCTAGTATGTTTAGTGGAAATATGCACCTTAATTCAGTGCTCACTGACCACCTATGATGGACACAGAACAGAAAAAGGTAGAAAACACAAGTCCTGCTTTCAAACACTTAAGGAAGGGAAGGTGTAATGAGTACGTAAAATAAAGAACTCCCTAACAATTTTAGGAACAGAATTGAAGAAAACAACCATTTCAAAAATGTTTTCTAAAATAAATTAAATCCAGGTTTCTTGTGGCATCAGTATTAAAGGAAAGGACTTAGATTAAATACCTAAAATAGCACAAATAAGAAATGCCAAAACACACCAAAGAGCACGAAATTTAAAGTTCAGATGGACTCAAGCTCCAGCTGCTGCTTGAACAGACTTTTCATGTGCCCTGGCTAAGTCTGAGGATTTTCATCCCTGAGAAGGGACAGTGGCAATACCTAGATCATAGGCTTGTCCCAGCAAGGAAACAAAGTCCTACAGTACTTGGTAGCACTATGTGCAGCATAGTCAATTCAGAATATTAATAAATATCAAGTCACAATGTCATAACCAAACAGTTCCAACCTGTTACTATAAATGCCAATGCAGAAAGCAAGTTTTATTTCTGATGCTTCCTTACTTCTAACTCTTTAAGACAAAATTTAGGAAAGCCTAGCTGGTCTAAATCTGCTTGACTTCACTACTGTAGTAATTGGTGTTACAGTCTAACCTAAAATGTGTCCCCAAAAGCGCATGTGTTCAGTGGATGAGCTTTTGGGTGATGCCTGGATTGAGAAGGTGCTGACTTCCTCAGAGGATTAATCCATGCATGAAATCACCACTGGATGGGAATTATGGAAGGAGATGGAAACAAAGGTGGGGAATCATGGAGGTAAGACCTTGGCCACCATATCAGGTCTGGGCTCTATCCCTGATTTCATGCCACTCAGTGTATACTTACAATGTAGAAGATACCATGTCTATGAGCTAAACTACCCAACTGAAAAAGTCACCTCTGCAGCTCTCTCGTAGGGCGCATGCTCTCCCTATACACGATGTTTACGTGGGATGAAGTCTGGCGAGCTGTTCTGACAGGTGGACCAAACAGGTATCTGTATTTTGCAAGCGGATATATGACACCGGATAATTTCTTACCACCAAATCCATATATCTGTCTTCTGAATAGTGAAAATCTGTGCTGGTCTCCAGTCCAATCCCCTCAGCATTTCTAACAACTATAGCAACAGGATTAAGGCTTTGTCAGGTATATAACATGTGCCAGAGAATGTGCTGGGTGATTTACACGTTTCCTAATCCTCAGAGCAGTTTACAGACACAGAATGGGAGATGTTCCTGCATCCCAGAATTCAGGGCAGAGGAATCCAGGCCAGCCTGGCTCTGGACCTCTGCTCTTATCGCCACATCACACTGGGGTCTGTTTTCAGGGATGGAAAGTGCTTCTTACTGCAGACTTGCTTCTTAAGGGGATTGGTTTATTTGTAAACATTTTACCAAAAAAGGTACGCATCACCCAAATGAAGAAACCCAGGAAAGATAAAAAGAGCACAAAGAAAACTAAGGTTTAAATAATTTCCCATTCAAAAAGAACACAGGTTGTATTTTGTGTTGTTACTGCCCCAAAATATTTTCTGTATGCACTTGTATTTTGATAAACAAACTCACACCACATTTGTTACTTACTAGCTTCTTTTAAAAATGGCATGAACATTTTCCCATCTCAACAAATAGACACCCTCACCTCACTTTTTGTGGCTGTATAACTTTCCACAATACAGAGGTACCTCAGACGGTCAGATTTGTTCATAAGTATTGGACAGATTGTAGCTAATATTATGACTAAAATCAGTACAGCACAACCAATATCTCCTTACAACTTTGATCAAGTCTGTAATTTTTTTTCTATATTTTCCTAGAACACTAGAGGGAGAGGGAAAAGATAAGAGAGTCCCACTTTTTCTCATGTTTCTGATTTTCCCAGGAAGGCTATCTGACTGCAAACAGCATGGATGCAAACACTTTCCAGCAGGAGTGTCTTTCACCACACTGGTGTTACCGTTTCCTTCACATACACTAATAGGAGAGGGGAACCTGGCCTCTCGTTGTGATTTTTATTTCCTTGGGTAACAATGACGGTAAACCCTTTTTTCAAGGTTACTGATCATTTGCATTTTTCACTGATGAATTAAGAGTGCAGTTGCTTTGGATGCATATTTAATTCATTTGTATACATTCAACCAAATAATGTTTGCAATTAGAATGACTATAGAATTATACTTTGCAAACATTCACTTTAGTATATGGAACTTATTACATTTTAGATTTGTAAGTACTTATCACTAAAAAGGATTATGAAATATTTCTCAGCTTGCCATGAGGTTGCTTCCTGATACACTCATAGGTCTACAGTACTACACACTGAAATGTATCTAATACACCTCACTTATCACTCCTCAACTTAGCAACACAGTAGCCTGCACAGACAGGGCTGGCTGGGAGCTACAGCCCAGTGCTACTCCCCGGCATCTTGAGAGATTACCATACCACACATTGCTCAGCTGGGAAGAGATCGCACTCAAAACCTGTAGTGTGTTATGGAACACTTCAAAGCACCATAAAGTCAAAAAATCCTGAGTCAAATCACTGTAAACAGGGGCCAACATGGAAACAACCAGACCATACCTCTCTAACTGAAAATTAAGCAATTTTCCCTCAATAACCTCAAGCATTCTTCATCTCACTCTATACTCTAATTCAGAATATTTATGAAAAATCGTGCCTTACCAGGATTTGAGGAAAGATATGACTCTATTGTTTTAATCTCCCAATTCATTTTCAGATACTTTTCTAATTTAAAGCATTCTTGGTAAATCAAAATAATAACCTTTATTTATCATGACTCTTCCCCCAATTTGTCATTTGACTTTCAATTTTATTTATATTTCTTGACATATATAGAAAGATTATAAATATATCTAATTGTGTAATCCATTGTCTTCTCCCATTTGAAAGGCCGGTTCAAATCTGTCTTTGTTGCAGTAGCTTTATAATGTATATTAATTAAAATAAAATAATACTCTATACTCTTCTCTTTATTGTTCTTTTAAAAAAATCTCAGGCTATAGAACTAGTACACTTGTTCACTTAAATAAAAGAGAATAACTTCTAATTATTGAATTTTGAATTATTGAGAATAATTTTTGAATTTTGAATATTTCTCTTTAAAACCATCTTTAAACACTTTGAGGTGGAGGAAAACTGATGAACTGCATTTATTGAAGTTACCTTTTATGATTCCCCCAATTTCATTTTCCATTTTCTTCAATTAAAAATAAAATGTTACCTGCTAAAGTTATTTTTTGATATTTAATATTTTTGTTGTGATTTTCTTTTCATTATTTTCTCATTGCTGACTAAAGCTACTGATATTTGCATATCAGGATTTCATAATCTAGTGTACTCATTGAGTAGTTTTTCATTTTATTCTTTTTTAGATTCTTTTATTTAAGTAGACAATTATAACACTTCAAAATTATTTTTTTCACGTGTCATTTACAATTCAAGTTCATTTATTCGATGCTACATTGACAAGAATTTGCAGAGCATCCTTGAGGAGAGCTATAAAAATTGTTTGTATACTGAGACTAATGGTTCTTTATCCAATATGATACTATGTATTATTTTAATGTATACAATAAGATGCTTTGTGGAATGGTTATCATAGTTAAGCTAACTAGCAAATCCATCACATCATACACATGGTAGCTTAAAAAAATACAGTGAACGTTTAACTTCTAAAAAACTCTCCCCAGTAAAGACACAGTGCCATTAATCCTCCTCGAATTATCCCCCTTGCTTCAAACATATTCCATCATTCCTTCCATTTTCTAAAGCAGTTGCACAAGTTCCCCTCATGAGTGTTTTTAGTCAGGTTGCCCTGAGTACCTTGAAGTCCCAAATCAGTTAAAAACTCTTACCTTTTATGGTCACTCTGACTTTGGGGAAGAGCCAGAAGTCACACGGTGCCAGATGCAGTGATAAGGCAGCTGAGGGGTTTGGGGACGCCCATAATGCTTGTACGAGCCAAAGTTTCTAAGGGTGCAAAGCAGCAAGGATGGCTGGGAGAACTGCCTTGGAGAACAAAGAAGGGTGGGATCCATGTGTTCCAATAGAAGGAGAGTATTTAGAGGGAGATTATTGGCAACATGTCTTTTACTATGATACTTTTAAAACAATGTTCACTGCATGTTCTGAGCTCTCTTCATAGTCACTGCTATGGGGCTGGGGAAGATATTTAAGACATACTACTGTGTGATGATCCATTTTATGTATCAACTTAACTAGGTTAAAGGATACCAGGATATTTGCTCAGACTATTGTGAGGTGGTAGGAGGGCACTTCTGGAAGAGATTAGCCTCTGAGTCAGCAGACTGAATAGAGAAGACTCACCCTCACCAGGATGGGCAGGAGCTTTGCAATCTACTGAAGACTTGGACAGGAGAGAGGCAGAGGATGGACAAAATCTCTTTGTTTTTCAGCTTTGACAACCCTCTCCCCTTGTCCTCACACATCAGCACCCCTGATTCCCCAGCCTTCCAACTCTGACTTCACCAATGCCCCTACCTACTTCTTGTTCTCAGGCTTTTGGCTTAGACTGGAATTAGATCACCAGCTGCAGCATTCTTGGTCCTAATCATCACGCTGGCTTCCCTGGTCCCAGTTTGCAGCATACTGTGGGGCTTCCCAGTTCCCATCACTGCACGAGTCAGTCTTCACAATAAAACTGGGGTAGATTTTTCTATGTTCTCTGACTTGGTGGAGTATCATGGTTGATGTACATTCTCATTGCAAATTTCAAATACACAGTAGAGTGTTATTAACTATAGATAACGTGCTGCATGTCAGATCACAGAACTTATTGATCCTGCATAACTAAAACTTTGTAGTCAAACCAAAGTGCTCCCCTGCCATGCCCGTGGCAATCACTATTCTACACTCTATTTCTATGAGTTCAGGCTTTTCTTGAAGGTTCCACTTATATGCCATGTCTGTTTCTCTGTGCCTGGCTTATTTCACTCAGCACAGTGCTGCACAGCTTCACCAGGTTTGCAAATGACATTTCAGTTGTTTTCTCAGCCTTTTGGCTAAGAATCACATTTCCTTCTTTTTAAAGAGAGGTCTATTTCCTGTTGTATGTATTTTGCACGTTTTCATTATCTATTCATCTCTCGTGGACATTTAAGCTTGATAGTGTATCTTCGCTATTGTGAAAAGCACTGGTATGAACACAAGATTATAGGTATCTCTTTGACATAATGATGTGATTGCCTTTGGATATATACCTAGAAGTGCTAATGCTCATTTTTCACCTTCTGAGGAACTTCCATAGTGTTTTTCACAATGGCTATCTCAGTTGATTTCCCCACTAACAGTGGACATGAGTCCCCTTTCTCTACATCTCTGACAATACAATGGACCTTTGAGTTACAATCTGCTTGACATCCAAACATTTTAAGACCAGGATTTTGATTCTGACTTATGAACAAAGTCTTGAATTACAACCCAAATGCTGGCTCCTTATGCTTCCAGATGGTCTCAGATACAGAACCCTTAAAGAGTTCTGGAAGAAATATTACAACATTCTTTCCTGTGTGGAGTTAACTGAGAAATCCCGAGCCAATGTCTCTCTAAGGACAGTAAGATCTGTTTGTATATAGTATGCGAACTTCTTTGAAGGTTGTGTATAGGACCTTGAGACTTCAGTTAACCAACCTGGGTAACAACCAGCCTTTGTGAATGAACTGAGTTTGTAAATTATGTGGCCACTGCATTTGGTATCTCTAGTCTTTTTGATATCAGCCTTCCTAACAGGAATGAAGAGATACCTCATTATGGTTTTGATTTGCATTTACCTGAATACGCTTTCAAAAAATTTTTTATATATCAGCTAGCCACTTGTAGGTCTTCTCTGGAAAAATTCCTATTCAGGTCCTTCACTCATTGTTTTTTTTTTAAGTCAGTTTATGTGTTTTATTGCTAGTAATTTATTTGAGTTCTTTATATATTTTGGACATAAACTACTTATCAGATATTTGGCTTGCAAATATTTTCTTCCATTCTGCTAAACTGTTTTACATTGTTGACTGTTCTATGCTGGGTTGAAGTTCTTAGTTCGATGACCTAGAAATCTGTCTAGTTTTGCTTTTGTTGCTTATGTTTTAAGATCATAGTTAAAAAGTCAAGAAGCTTTTATTGTTTTCTCCTAGTAGTTTTAATTTTAAATCTTATGTTTAAAACTCTTACATTAAAATCTTGTTTTAAATCTTAAGTCTTTAGTCCATTTTTAAATTATTCCTGCATATGGTGTGAGAGAAGGACCCCATTTCAGTTTCCCACATGCGAATTCATTTTCCCAGTACCTTTTACTGAAGTGACCATTTTCCCCACTGTGTTACTAGCATCACTTCTGAAGATCAATGGACTAGAAATGCATAGATTTCTGAGTTCTCTGTTTACTGGACTGTATATCTGTTTTTCTATTGGCACTACAGTGTTTTGCATGTGACATATTTGGGGTGCATTATGAAAATAGGAACTATTTGTTCTTCTCATTATTATGTTTCTTTGACTATTTCCATTTTTTGTCACTTCACATACATTTTAGGATTGCTCTTTCTATTTTAATGAAAAACGTCATTGAATATTTGATAGGAATAGGAACAAAATTATAGTTTGTTTTAGGTAATATGGACATTTTAACTATTATTTCTTCCAATTCAAGAATATGAGATTACTTATTTATTTATTTATTTATTTATTTATTTATTTATTGAGACAAGGTTTCGCTTTTGTAGTTCAGGAAGGCCCTGAGGTCAGCCTCGAATTCAGAGCAATCTTCCTGCCTCTGCCTCTCAAGTGCTGGGACTACAGGCGTGAGTCACCACACCCGACACTGTGACATGTGGTTCTGATTGCTGGTGGCAGAAGTCTCCATGCCCGACATTGCTGTATGTGGTTATTGGGGATTGAACCCAGGCCCTTGCACTTGCAAAGCAGATGCCGGAACCATTGAGCTAAATCCCTGGCCCTTCTATTTATTTTTGACTTCTCCAATTTCCTTCATCAGTGATTTAATTTTCACTTACAATTTTCAGTACAGGTCTTTCTCTTCCTTGGATGAATTTTTTTACATATTTAATAGATATTGATACTATTATAAATAGGATTTTTTTTTCTGTTTTGAGTAGCCCATTGTTAACACATCAAAACATAACTGATTTTTCCTTGTTGACTTTGTAGCTTGTATCTTTATTGAATTTCTTTGTTAGTTCTAACAGGTTATTGGTGGAGACATCAGCGGTTTCTATATCTAAAGCCCTGTCATCAGCAGAGACACTTTTCCGCCTTTCTTTCTGATTTGGATGGCTTTAATTAATTTTTCTTGCCTGATTGCTCTGGATAAGTTTTTCAATACTACTCATGAATAAAAGGGGTGATGGTGGACCTCACTGTCTTGTTCACGGTCTCAGAGAAAAAGCTTTTAGATTTTCACTGTTGAGCAGAATAGTGAACTGCAGGTTTGTCATATACCTAATTTGGTGAGAGTTTTTATCATGAAAGGGTGTTCAATTTTGTCAAATGCCTTTTCTCTATGTTCTACGATAATTCCATTATGTTTAGTCTTTATTCTCTTAATGTAGTATATCACATTTATTGATTTAGGTTGTGTCACAACATCCTACCATTCCAGGGATAAATGTTATGTGATTATGGAAGATAATCATCACAATGGTCTGTTGAATTTTAATTGCTGGTATTTTGCTGAGCACTTTTTCATATCACTCTGCCAGGTTGGTTGAGCTATAATCTCCTTTTCTCATAGTACCCTGGTCTGGCTGTGGGAGCAGGATAATCCTGACCTCATAAAATGAGTTCAGGGTGTTCTTCCTCTTCAAACTTCTGGAAGAATTTGAATACTGGTATAAAATCTTTAACTTTCTGATAGTCTTCACTGATGAAATTCTCAGATTCAGGACTTTTGCTCTGCTAAGAGATTATTTTTATCATTATTACTGACTCAGTTTCCTTACTTGTATTTGGGCTGTTCGTATTTTCTACCTCTTCAATTTTCATCTTTAATAGTTTGTTTTTCTAAGAATGTATTCATTTTTTAAATTTCTCAATTTACTGTTTTATAATTATTCATAGTAGTCTCTTATTCTTTTTCCATGTGATTAGTTGTAACGTTTCCCTTTTTGTTTATAATTGTATTTATTTGAGCCTTTTCTTATTTTTTCTTAGTTTAGCTAAAAGTCTATGAATTTTTAAAATCCATTTTTAAAAAAATGAAACAGTTTCACTGAAATTATTTCTACTGTTTTATTCAATTAAAGGACATTTTGGGGGTGTTCTCAATTATCATTTAATATTTTGGGAAACTTTCTTAAATAAGAATAATTAGGCACATATTCATCTTTCATTCTCTGTTACTCACATCAGTCTTAGCTCACTTTCCATCCCCTCTGTCCTCATTTGTGTCACCACATTTGATTTACAAAAGTTTGTCCCCTTCCATCACATTCTGATTTTCTGCGGGATCGACTGATTTTAATGTGAATTTTACCCTTGCTTTTTAGCTTCTTCTTAACCATTTTGTAGTTCTTCAATTTATCTTTATTATTTTTAATTCAGCCCTTTGCCTTTATAGAGAAGTCTGGTTTTCTTCTAATATAGTATTTTTGACTATTTCTCCTGGAATTCAAGTTAGGAAATCTTCAGTTGTGGAATTCACTTCATTAAGAATAGATGTAGCACTTGGAAAACTGAAATTCACAGGCTACACACTCAGTATTTTTTCCTTCCTTGTCTCTCTCCTCAATAGGGCTGTCTCATGAGGAACACATCTGTTACAATGCCCTGCACCCTGTGAACATCCCTCCACATCCTCCTCACTTGCTTCCTGAGGATTTCAATATCTGTTTGTTGTGGAAAGGTGGCAGCTGAAGTGTAAGGGAAATTATATTCTCCCAGAGCAGCTCCCAGGAGCTAGGCAGGAGTTTCTGATCAGATTTCTGGTTGGCACAATTCCTGGTTCACTAGGTCAGCAGGCAGATGGTGACACAGCTAAGAAGCATATTCATACCTCTCGCCATGCTAATTCTTTATCCCCTAAGAGGGGATGTGGCATAAACCGAAGCACCATATGCCTTATAAATAGGTTTGTTCTTCCTAGGTTTTATTAGCATTAGTTTCAAATGTTATTTTGATTTGTACTACTCATTGTGTTTTCATGGGCACTAAGAGAGAAATGGCAGAGATCACACTGAGAATTGCTTATTATATTCATTTTTATATGGCCTCTGTTGCCCTAGATTTTTTCATATCATATTATTTTAGAGATAAAAATATTGCTACTCATTAACAAAAATTAATCCTGTTTTGTTTTGAGTTTCAAACTTCTCCCTAATTAAACATAATCCTGTATCTAGCGATAGTCAGACTTCAGCATATCAAAGTCTTTTAGTTCCAAACTCTCTTCTGTTCTCTTGCTGCCTGCTGGAACTGGGCTACCACAGACTATGCTTCCTTGTGCCCTCACAGACAGCAGATTAGGGAGTAGCAGAGGAAGACCGGAAATCAGGAGAAGGAGGAGACCCTGTTCCTTCTTGTGCTCTTCCTGGCCCTGTGCAGTGCTTTACTCTGCTGGTTGTAGTCTGCTCCAGTTTCCAGTCTCCTTTGGTACTCCCAGAATCCGCTTCGCTGCACTCACTGACCAGTGAGAGGTGATTTTGGCAATGCTCTCCTCAGGGAGCTGAGGTACTGGCACCAGCATTAGCTGGGTGACACTCCTTGTCACAGGACAGGGTCCTGACTCCACCGAGCTTTGACCTTCTAGGACCCGCTGACCTCAGCTTCTTCTTCCCCTCTGTCCTGAGGCCTCAAAATGGTAGCTTCTTTCTAAAGCATTTCCTGGTTTTTGTCATGTTTTATTTCGCTTTTTCAGGTTACTAAATTATCTTTAACCAAACCTACACTGAAATGTCCACTGAAATATGTGACAGGACCTCTGTTTTCCTGAGTGGACCACATTTGCTATATTGGACGCTTTTACAAAATGTCTGTCTATCTACACATTTCAGTAAAGTGGGCCAGGAAGTAACAGTGAGAGACATGCTTGGAGCCCTGCATAGTGAAGGTAAAATATGTACCCTGAAAGAGTCAGATGTGAAGATCACTGGATGATGGAGTTTGAGGAGGAGGAGTTGAGGGCAGATGTGAATACAGGAAGTGAAAAGGACTACTGGGTCATAGGTGCATTTCCGTTTCCTAGAAACTGCATCTGCTGCAAACATTTTTGGGATAGATGACATTAAGGGTGAACTTTGTAAGAGCAAGTTCTTCAAAAGAATGTTTTTCAAGGGTTGGGGTGAAGCTGTGATACAAGCAGCTGGCTAAATGTTTACTGAAAACAACACCATAATGTATGTGTTGTTTTTAGCACAGTAAAACTTTGATGACAATGACAAGTCCCTCATCTTTGTCTTTGTTCATAGGGCTCATTTTCATCAATCAAAATTAATCTCAGTTATGAACCATTTCTTTTCACACACTTGGTTCCATCCCCCAACTCTCTGGGATTTGACACCAAGGAGTCCTAACACGCAGTTTGTCTGGTGAGAGTACTGTTTGCATGAACGTCTGATCTCTAGCAAATTTTAGTTTGGCTCTTTTGTAATTTTTGATGGATGCAATATTGTGTTATTGAAATGCTCATTCATCTCACTGCAATACCATTTTAGATTCTTAAACAGCCACAGAGTTGCAGTTATATAGGATGTGAAAGACTAGGGATCTAATACCAGAACATGAAAACTATACTTAATAATACTGTTTTGCATACTGGAAATTTTCCAAGAGTAGATTTTAGGTACACTTTCCAAAAGGGAGGGAAGAAAAGAAGGAAGGAAGGAAAGGCAGAAGGAAGGGAGGAAGGGAGGGAGAAGGAAGGAAAGAAAGAAGGAGGGGTAAAAGGTCTGTATGAGATGATGAATGTGCTCATTTGCTTGACTGTAGTAATCATTTCACAATGTATGCATTAAAACATGTCATATATTTTGAATATATACAATAAAAAGTAATTTTTAAATGCCAGAAACATTATCATATAATTGGTTTATAGCATATTCATTTTGCAAGGAGGGAACTTTATCCCTTGGAGGAACCTCAAGTCAATGTCAATACTCTTTGTTAATGAATTTCCCGACTGTATAGTAAATATAATTTCAGGGATAACAGATGTTAGCTGATACTCTTGTCATTTGGCTTGGAAATCTTTTCAGACACTGTAAAAAATACTGTCATTTCTTACAAGTGTCCTCTTTCGACAGTTGTGTGACTTTACTTACATATAATAAATAGCACTTGTGAGAAAAATAGTTTGTCTTGGCCTAGGATGGAGAATACCCAGAGGCAAACTGCATAGGTCATTGTACAATAGATGTGCAGAAAGAAGAAAAAGATTTATTAAAGTAGAAATTTACCATAAATAACTATTTGCTGTGAAAATATCTTAAAACATTAACCAGCAACCATCCTCCCTCATTTGAAGACAACTCTTTTTGTCCCTCTAATGAGATGTTTAAGATTTGGCTGGTCCCCAAAATAATAATTTGTATCATCCAAGGGTTGCCAAAGCATTTTTAGAAAGCTTAATTCATTATTGTCCATAATATAATAATAGCTTATTTACAACTGGATAATCCTATCTCTTCGTCATGGAAGAAGTCACCAAAATCACACACATAGGAAATTTTTGTTTTAAGAAAGTAAAAAAATATCAGCAAAAAAAAAAAAATAAATAAAATAAGGTCCCATTTTATAGACCTTTAGAACTACTGATAAATACAATGCTAGCTAGCTCCTGCAAAGACATTTTTAGTCCTTTCACAATCAAACTTCAAAACACTACTATCAAAACCTTATTCTGTCCTTTGTGCAATGTCTGATGCTTCTTACACATCAGAAAATATGCTAAGTACTCAGCTGGGCATCATGGCTCATGTGCGTAATCCCAAGCATTTGGTAGGCTGAGACCGGAGGGTCCCTCCTTTAAGGACAGTGTGAGCAACTCAAAATTTAAAAGGTAGCTGGTGGTGTATCTCAGTATAAGATGCTACATTCAACTCCCAGGACTATGAGAAGGAAGGAAGGCTGGGAGGGAGAAAGGAGAAAAGGGAAACACTTGTAGAGAATCCTGGTTTTAGGAATTAAAAAGCCAGTAACAGCCAGTTATAGGGCTGGTATTAGTTTTGAACTAATATGAGGGAAATGAGTATCCCAGAAGTTCAGCAACCAGTTAGACACTGGGGCACAGCCAAGCTTGAGTCCCCTGTGTGGTTTTAGCCAGCATGTATGTGCGCGCGTGCTTGCTCACACTATCTCTCTCTCCTCTCTCTCTCTCTCTCTCTCTCTCATGTCAACCTCTGAAGAGTACACTAAGCATGGCCCAGTCAGCTCTGGAGGGGAGTTCATTTGCCTCTTGGCCCTTTCTTTCTGTCACACTTCTCCAGCATCCTCAGAGGTGCCACCTTCCGTACATTAGCTCCATGTTCCCATGGCCCAGATACAGCCTCTGCCCCAGGTCTCTGAACTTCTCCCAAGGCACCAAAATCTCCCTTGAGAATTTCAAAGTAAAAAGGAATGCTGCCATCTGTCTAATCACACAAATTTAATTGCTATTACAACTCTACTGTCACCACTGACCAGCTACACTGGGAGGACCATAGGTCACATACGGGAACAGTTTACCTGCTAGTTACCAGCAGTTACTCTGCGGTTGTCAGGTATGTGCTAAAAACGCCCGGATGACTGCTTTTCAAGGTAAGGAGAGTATGGCGGCAGTGTGCCAGCTTACTTGCGGGTATTCTCCTCTGTACTTTGGGCTTCCTAAACGCAGGGCACTGTGTCCTCATCTTAAGCAAAGTCCTTTTTTGGTATATATTCCTAAAGGAACAGTTTGCTCTAATAAACAAGCCCATACTTTATGAAGTTTGTAGGGAAAAAAATTAACTTGGTCTGCTATCAAATAGAGCCAGTATACAAATTAGCAATTTATTACTATTAAAATAAATGGAAAATTTTATTGCTTGAGCTGAAATTATAATGCATTATCCACCTGAATCGCTTGCACAGTGTCTCATTTTCAGCATATCTGGAGACATTTTATTTGGGATCATTAACTGGTTAAGAGTTTCATCCCGCAAAGGAACTAGTCAGCAAAGAACGATGAAGGAACTAGGTGGGGTAGCTTTACTGGCAAGTTTACAGGTGAAGCTTGCTTTGTTTACAGCTTTGAGATATAATTCATATATCACACAATACGCTCATTCAGAGTGTATGCTTTCATGACTTTTGCTATATAGTTCATTTTTTAAAAATTCAAAAGTGTTTTTAGTAAAACAATTCAAAGAATGAGTGCAGAGGGGGAGAGGACACTTTTTAGAAAGCAAATTTCCAACACTGAGAGCTGTCAAGATAAAAAAAAAAAAATTTTGTTTTTTAGAAAGGATGTAAGTCCTGAGAATCTAGAAAATGTGAATCTAACATGTACTAACAAACACAAGGCTGCAAAGATTTTTCCAGGAATGAATAAAGACATGCAAACTCTTTGCCTCTTTATTTTCTGTGAACCGAGGGCACGTAGAACTATTTCTCAGGCTTACCTCATGAAAGCTCTGAGCTTTCCCTCACATGTTAAAATATATTATTTAACATTTGAGAATGTCAACACCACATTAGGCACTTTAAAAGAACAAAATTAGCCATGCTTCCTGCTCAGGGGACTTGTCTACTAAGTATCAGACTAAAGCAAAATGCTATAGTATTCCCTCACATCAAGCAATCCAGACAGTGAAATTTTCCCTTAATTCTTTCATAAAATCAATGAAGGTTTTCTTCTTTTATACAAGCTCAAAGGAACACTCTTTGATTTAACATACACCTTCAGAAGTTGTATACACGCACATTCCCCATCTTACTCTTCTATCATGGGACACAATCAGTGACTAGGCTAAAGTTAGACCTATTAAATGTGGTTTTAGTCACAAAGCAAAAGATCTCCTTCTTTCTAATTCTGCCCTCACCCACATTATCTTAGGCAGGACACTGAAACAAACAGTGTGTTTTACACACCTCCATCCTGAATTCCAACTAAATGATATGCCTTGGACTGGGCAGGGATATAAAGTGCTTCAGGCTGCATGTGTTTCTGTGGTGTAATAAGATAAATTTAATCATGCTATGGTCTAAGACATTTTATGGATGTCAGAAATACAACGTAGGTACAAAATACAAAACAGTTCAATATCTCAAACTATATTCTTTATAAAATGATTAAAACATATGTAAGGTGTCTATTTTCAATCAAATGACTTGGTTGGTCACTGAATCGCTAGTTCATTTCATTTATAGCTTTACTGGGGATTCCTAAAACTTCTTGGTCTGCGAGGCTAGCTCTGTTTGTATAGATATAATCAACTAGATTAATTAGGCAAATTAGTTCAGTAGTTCTTCCTCTATACTTAGAACTTGAAAAGTTCATAATGTTCAAATTAATAATTCAGCATCAGTTCCTAGTCTAAAGCCTTTTTAAAAACTAAATTGAATAGTGGCAGGAGTTACAAATTCAGAAATATTATAATTAAGCAAGCAGATGTACATTTTGAAACAGTGCCTCAGTGGATATTAAAATGTCCTGAATAAAATTCCTGGTACAGTTTGATTTGGTTATCTAAATTTTCTTAAATAAAATAAGACAATTATATGCATACAGTGTTTACTGAAAGATCTCAAACCATGTTAATTTTAAAAAATTATAAGTCTGTATGTGTTCACCAAAGATTTTAACAAAGTACTCAATATGCCGGCCCTTGCCATTTTCCATGAACGGTATTATCAATATGTTGGTTTATACATTTATCCATGGATGCTTGGCGCTGAACATTCTCTGAGTTTCTACTGAATCCACATTGTATTTAGTGGATAAAATAACCTCTTGCCTTAAGATACCAGGCCTTGAAACTATACCTCTGGATTCTCTCTGCCAGAGTGTAGTGCTTTCTCAGAACAAATACTCGTGAAATTAGATAATTTCATTTTGCAAACAATCTGGAAGAGATTTGGAGAATAAGGAAGAGGGGGAGAGAAGGCAGGAGGGGGTATGAGAGGAATCTACTAAGGTCTTCCAGCACGGATTTTGAATTTTGCCTTGAGATGTTTAGAAATGAAATAATCAAAAGGTAATCATATTACCTAACTTCGGATAGAAAATGTAAACTAATTCCAAATTTCCCATACCTACCCTTCCTGTTAAAGCTGTGGGACTCTGTAACAGACAGAATGTGCAGTGAACAGTCGAACAACCCAACTCCACCATTAATTCTTGCAAATAACCTGTAGCTGAGGATTGTCATATGCTCTTATCTTCAAAAACTGGCAGCGAGATGTAACTGGCAATGCGGAAAGAGGCATGGGGAAAGGGGAAGGGGGACAGAACCAGAGGCAGGTAAAATGTTGCTATGATTTTCTTCCAGAAGATACTGAGGAACTCACAAGGGAGTTCAATTCTGGAATCTTTCCCTATTTTACAATTATTTAAATGAGGCAAAAATAGACTCTGAGAATCCAAGTACACATTTAAGTAATCTGCATACGCTCATCTTTAAAAGAGTCTTGACCCTCTTGTCCAAAGCCTCTTGGGGAGTCCAAATGCATGAATAAATAACAGTGGGATTCTTCCTGAATCCTCTTTCTGATCTAACTGGCAGAGGGCTCTCGTACTCCTCAAGCCAAAAGCAGGTTATATGGAAGTGCACAGCAGCATGGCTGTGTGTGTGTGTGTGTGTGTGTGTGTGTGTGTGTGTGTGTGTGTGTAAATGTAAACAAGAACAAGGCAGAGCTTTCAATCTAATGGTTTGAAAGACTACCTTAAACTTTGAGACTGTTTTCCTCATTTGGAGCTAGCAAAGATTTCCTCTTAGACAGTTTGTGTGCTATAATCATTAAAATATAATGCTGCCCTGCATGAGTTACACTATCGAGCAGACCAGTTCAGGTTAGGCATTTGCAGCAATTTTAAGTCAGCTCCATGTAATCATTTGTAATTAAATTTCAAGTATCTTCAGGTACACGCAGAACACTGGATGATCAAAAGTGTTGGGGCCCAAATGAACTTTTCCCCAACTTCTTATAGAATTCTGGAATGTTTCAATGCAAAGAGAGAGATACTGTGCACTTGTATGTGTATGTAACTGGAGACATTTTTCTGGACAAAAGTTTAGAATGACAGCCTTGTCATGAGGCCCAAACAGAAGCTTTATCACAGCTACTCCCATAAAGTGTGAAGCTCAGATGATTTTGCAGGGTCCCAACAAAGCCAAAGTAATTTTAGATAGAACACTTTGTTTTACAAAGGAAAAAGAAGCATGTACGTCTCTATTCACGATGTGCATGTGGGTGGTATACTTTTGAGAACTTCAGGAGAATGGTACTTGGTATAACCTAGGCAGCAAGGGAAAGCATTTAAAAATACTGTCAACGGTTCTGGCAGGAGAAACTGTATAAATATACTGTAGACTCAAACGTAAGTGAGCTCGCTAAAAAAAGAAAGGAAACTGCAAACGAAAACTTGAAAACTTCTGCCCCCATGATGAAATAAATTACATGAAGGAAGATATTAACAAGGCTTTTCATACCCACCCTCTACCTAATTTCAAAAGCACAGTTCTTAGAGAATTTTCTTTTCAAATCTGAGGATTCAGTATTCAGGCAGTGTAGGTGGTCAGAGAATCTTAGGATATTGTGTAAAATCATTTGTAAGGCTACCAAATGTCTTGGGAATTTTTCCTCTAATCCTTCCTGAATTTGTCTAAATTGGTTTTAAATTATTCCATTTGTAATGGTAAATTTTTATTACAAACATGTTTTTTTTTTTACTCCCATTTTAACACAGAAATGTCAGTTTGAGGTTGAAATAATTAGATTTTGCATGGTTTTTCATGCAGTACATTATTATATTATATCAAAAATCCTATCCTATCATAGGAAAGATACGACGGTTTATATAAATTTCAAGGTAATTTATTTCATTAAATGGTTTATTCTGTACATGCAGATATGTTTTCTTCAAACACATGCATTCACATGTACATACGCACACATATATACATAGATTTTATTCTACAGCATTCCTTTTAATGTGTTTTTTCTTTTTAAAACCTTTATATGAGTAATATCCAGCATCATGGACCTTGAACACTGATGAGTCTGGCTAACGCTTTTATCCTTCGCTTGAAATTACAGGATCAGTCTAGCCAGAATTTATGAGAACCAGACCTCAGACCCCACATAGCTCACATATTAGACCATTAGGCATCTAACTACCTCTGAACAATTTCAATGCATTATCTCGCCTTTTCCCTGGGGCACAAACTTCACTCGTCCATACTTTTAATATATTTTGTCTGCATGAAGCAGATCGAGTTATTACATGCCAGCAGATCACGACTTACAGAAATTTCATTGCTTCAAGACAAGGCAACGAATCTCTCGGCTCTCCACCCTGATATGGAGCCAAAGGGAAATGGTCAAGGCCGAAGATGTCTGCAAATTCTCCGGTGGTTTATGTAACGCCTATCGGATATTTTTACCTCAACACTTGAAACATTTCCATACATCCCCATGAATGGATAGTTACTCAAGGAAGGACATAACCATGCAGTATTACTTCTGTTTCATTGTTTTTTAAAAAATCACAAGCCACTTCAAATGCACTCCCAAAGAATCTTTTACTTTCACCAGTAGGATTCTTATATTCCTACTTGAACATCGCTTGTTTTTATTTATGTTTTATTTGAGGATTCTGAAGCCAGAAATTTGTTTGCTTTTCAGAGAAGGAATTTTGTGATCTAGATTTAAAAATTAATTGATCTTTGAGCTTTCCTAAACCTTTTTACCTGGATTACAAGGCCATTACTTTCTTTTCTTTCATTGGGATTCCTCTTTTTCCCCTTCAGAAATCCAAACAGGAAAGAAGGGTGATCCTATCCTGTCCTTAGAGACTGTTCACCAGCTAGCTCAGTTTACAGCTATTTTTCAGAAAAAGAAGAAGGAAATAATAATCAAGAAAAGAAAATGAGAAAAGCAGCACTTAGAAAGGTTGCCCTTTAGCATGTGGGGCTACAAGTAGAATGGCATATGAACAAATAGTGAGTGTTGTTTTCCTAGACATGATGCTTTTTATTGTTATCTTTCATTAGCCACTCTGAAGTCAGACCTCGGTGCTATTTAGTCTGTCATGTAGACATGTTTGGAAGATACTGGTTAACCATTGTGCTGCCTAGCTTTTCCCATTAAAATTCTTGGAAAAGGAAGACCAAGCTACTGTTATCTGAAACAATTTTCTCATTTAGTTCCAAACTAAAACAAACGGCAATGAAAGGTCATTAGTCTCACAGACTAAAATTGTTTTGATGAAGCCCAGCTTCCTTCTCTGTTGACAAGCGTCTCAATTCTTTTCAACAACTCTGGGTGTCCATGCTGGAAGAATGTGGAGTAATCATTGGTTTCCTGGAGCCAATGGCTCCGTGATACTCAGCAGAACTACAGCTGATCCACCCCTCCCCTCTCTGATTTGACTTAGGAGAACTACTAATGCAAATGAGTTCTGAGGGGCAGATCTGAATACCAATAGGATTTGAATTTCTGGCTGCATGAAATTCAGCAAAAAGTAAAAAGGGTTCTCTGCCCTATTGTGTGTTTCCTCAGAGTAAAGTCAGAGTTGAAGAGAATATGCCAAACTTCACCGAGATTTCTTCTTCCAAGAAGGCAGACACTGTGTTTCATTCTTATCAGTAGGCTCAGCATTAAGCCCCAAAGTAGAATCAGGAAATAAGAGACAAGAGACAGATTAAGAGGGATGGAACTTCTGTAGATCACTTTCCCTGTTACCACCATGATGGTTTGGGGAAATCGAAGGCTGACCGGTTTGCAATGAGTGGTCAAGACTGATGCTGTGTGATTTCTTCTCCCCGTGTCTTCCCAGTTGAAAATGAGAATCATCATTTCTCCAAAAATGACAATAACCCTGGGTATTGAATCTCTGCAGCAGGCTTCCCAATCCTATTTCCTCCCCGAGGTTTTACTTGTCAAGTCCTCTAACCTGTCCAAAACTGGACAATCAAACAGAGCCGTGCCTCACGGAGAGGAAAGGCTCAAGGGTGGGGACAGTGAGTTCAAACAGCCTCTGGAAAGTTCAGAGTAAGAAGCACTGTACAGAGACAGCACAGGGATTCAGGAGTCGGGAAATGAAGGTTCTATTTTGAGCTATGCCTTAAGCATGTTGCTCTTTTTACAAAAACTGCCAGATGTGAAAGGAAAGATTGCTTACTTTGTGGTGTGTTTGAAGAATTCTTAATCACAGAATCTGATTAAGACTAAGAATGAAATTCAGCTAATGGCTCTTTTAAAACAAAATAAAACAAATAAACATTTTGTGCTGAAAAGCTCTTTGTCCTTGTGGGTTAATTCTGGTTGTCTGCCTTAAACCGAACTGTGTTCCATCTCTCTTTTTTTGAGGCAGAAAGGGGACACTGCAGTTTTGAGTTGTGGAAAGTCAAGGAAATACCAGGGTCAGGGCAATGGAAGGAAGGGCTGGTGGGCTACACCTGTGTGCATAGGTACAAGGTCCTCCGGGATGTGAGGCACAGCACCCCTGCAGCTCCAGCCACACTCAGAGAGCTGGTGCTCGCAAAGTGCTGACAGAGGTCAAGCTGAACCTGCAGCCCTGTTCCAATTCCTGCACTGTCCTCTGTCAAGTGCAGAATAATCCTCGTTACCTTCCTCTGCAAGACAATTCTCCAAAGGCAACTAGACTGTCCTTCTGAATGTTCTTCTCACCAAATGGGCATCTCCCGTGCCCTCTGCCACCCTTACCCTATCAGCCCTTGAAGCAAATCACCCTAACTCCTTTCATCAAGATGGGCTATAGGCTGCCAATGCTTTCTGCAGATGGCAGAGCTCTTGACTATTGGTGTCAGAGTCCACAGACAGTCTGACCTTCATGAACTACTTTGCTATAGGAACATGAAGCGCCTCTCTCTCTGCACTTACTGACAGCTTATATTTGTGTGAGTGAATTCTGGTATTTTTATATCCTTTGCATTGATCTGGTTTACAAGTGCATTTTACTGGAGTTTGTTCACTGTTTCAACACAGCCTGGACTCTCTGCAGCAGAAAACAAGCCAAGATTCCAACTCTGCCCAAATCCCTTGCTCTAAGGCGCAGACTAGTGTAGTTCATCCATGCAAGCAAGCCCTCCAAAGGCGCTGGGATTTCCTCCTCATTTTGCTGGGAAGACCAAGACTAGAAGGGTAGGTCAATTGTTGGTGATCACCTTTTAGATGTGGTAAAAGCCAGATTTGAGTCTTGGTAATCTCAGTGAACCTGAGCAGTCCTGCTGGGCTCTTTCTCAGGATTTCTTTGGAGTCTGTATTGGCTCTCTCTTCATTCAGCACAAACCAAGTACACGATAAATTTACTCAACTGATTTGTTATTTTTAAAATAACTGCAAGAAAACTCAGCTGAAGACAAAGCCAATTGAGCTCGGGTGCCCAAAATCCATGTGTGCTTTCTTTCTTTCCATCTCGCCAGCCTACGAGTTTCCATCGTGTTCCCAAAGAACTCATGGACTCCATTATCTCCTGCTTTCTCAACTGTTATGTTCCAGGGGAGGGCCAGGCCAGACCGAGTTGAACCAAGCAACACGGCCACCATGGCCTTTCCAGTGTAATGGCTTCTGGTAAACCAATGCTGACCCAGCAATCAATGGGCTCTTCTTCGCAGGAGGGGAAATGGCATAGCGCCTGGGGAAGGAAGTCAGCGTGGAGCCCAGCAAAATGAGAAAAGGAAAGGACGTGCCGAACAGCACATCCTGGGGCAAGAGGGACGCTGTCCTGAGGGTTTGAGGTCTCTGCCGCTGGTATCAACTTAACCTAACACAGGCCTATAAGTTTTCATTTATCCAGTCATATGACAGGGACTTCCCTTTCCAATAATCATCCACTTACAGCAGGGACAATTCTGCTAAGTCAAATGTATTCAGAATTTATTTAGAAGATATTTTGTGAAAGCTTATCAAATTACAAGTGGAGAGGCTGATTGTGGTTGTAATTTTGTTTCCATTCATTTTGGAGCTAATACCTATCTGGCACTGTACTGAGTAGTTTAACTTAGTCCTCCTAGGAACCCTACTGAGAACACAATTCTTAAACTCTCATAAATTTTTTTTAAAGCTTCTGTTTTGCATATGGGAAAATACAGGCTTGGAAAGATTGTATCACACAGCTGGCAAGTCAAAGAGTCATCAGACCCAGAACCATCTGACTGCACAGTCAGTGTTCTTCCTAACTCCCACGGGGGAACAAGTTGTACCCTTTTGCATCTTCAAGTGCTCATTAGTCAGCAAAGGGCATGTTCTACATGTCAGGAAAAAACAAAGGAGCAAATCGAGTGTGGTACCTGAGACCACTGCCTCATTACAGCAGCCTACAATTCATTCTGGCCACAATGTCCCAAATGAATTCCACTGTAGGACCCACCTCTAGAGAGCCCTAAGAAATAACTACCACAAGAAGCTTCTGAGAGATGTCGGGTGTGGAGATAATAGGAGGGGAAGGCACCCCTGCCTCCCCCCCACCCCCCCAGGCTTGAAGAAAGTCCACCTGAGCCAGGAGAAAATAAGGCCTAACTTAGTTCAGTTAGCAGCCTAACAGAAGGCGATCAGCTCGAGGGCCTCTGTGAGCGCTCCCTCCTTGCACACACTTGCTCTGCTTCTCTGCCACCTTGAGGCCTCACTCCACCCTCTGGCCTCAGGCACGGAGATGCTAAGGTGGGCCTGAACCCAAACCACGCCTTCCCTCCTTCCAGGCGTTTTTCTCAGGTGCTCTGGCACCCTGACAGGAAGCTAACCACAGCGTTAGCTGCCCCCTTCTCCTCTTCCCCTCACTAACTGCATTTCTTCTCTTCCACTCTGCCATCACCACCGCGAGGGTTCCGTGGGGCCCGAGCTTCCTCACTCTGCCTCTTACCTGTGCCACGAAAGCCCCCTCACCACCGCAGTCCTTCAACTTTCAAGCTCTTCCCTCCCACTGGATCCTTCCCTTTGCTACAAACATGTAATATAACCTCTCAGCTGTGCTCCTGCGCCTCCGCGCCCTGCCCCATCCTCTGGTTTTCACAGCTCCATAAAGAACAGTCTCCTCGCACACCCCTCAGGTCCCGCGTCCGACGCTCCACAGACCCAGAGGTCACCGACAACTTCCTCTTGGCCGGCCGCCTTGAGGTTTTCTCCCTTTTGTCCCTCATGCTCCTCTGGAGACCCCAGTTCTGCTGGAGATGCATTTCCTCGCCATCGATATCTGCTCAGCGACTGCCTTGCGGCGGTCCCGGGCCACACAGGACTCAGGCACCGCCAGTCTTTCCCGACCTGTGTTGTCTCCTTCTCCTGGTTCTATGGCATCTCTCGGGTCTCTCTAGCACCCACCATTCTGAGCCACACACTTCGCCGTCCATCCACTCCGGGCGCTCATCTGCTCTGCGCTTCCCTCTGTCACGAGCTAAGAACTTGAGCCCTTAGTTCAGATACACACCGTAACCTTCCCCTGGCCCAGGCCCCCTGAGCTTCGGGTCTGTACTTCAGGCCTCTGGTGAAAGTCTCTTAGCGCTCCAGGCTCACATCCTGAGTGCTCATTTTCTTACAAACCTGCTTCTTTTTTATTTCTTTTAATGGCTACTGCCACTGTAATATGGCTCAAAACCTCCGCCTCCTTCCTGCCCTGCCTAACCACACCCTCTGCACACCCTTCCTCCACTTTTTGCTTCTGTTTCTGTTGTTTTTACCCTAAGGCAGTGACACACTGCATTTCACTGGGTTCAGGTTAGCCACAAATAAAATAAAATATAATAGGTCACTGTCTGAAGACCTTCAAAATTTGGACAAAACGGGCAACTCACATGCTACACTATTCATTTGACATTTAAATATATAAGATCCTATGTCCCTTTTGCTCTGAACATCACTGGCAATAGTCTATAGAATCAAAATCTTGATGTGCAAATTATGTTTATATACTTGAGTTACTATTAAAATCTGAATGCCACCTAAGTTTACTGTACAGACCACAAATACAATCTTCTCCATATTTTGAGAAACTTTCTCTTCCGTTGGAGTCTTGCTATGTCGGTTTGGAAGGTTCTGAACTCCTGGGCTCAAGGGACCCTCTCTCCTCAGTCTCCTAATTGAGGGTATAGGGAGGCACTACTGTGCTGATAAAGCATTTATTTTGATTAAACAAAAACCCTGCAAACAATTATTTCTACCTCCAATCTTTTTTGCCTTTGAATCCAACTGGTTGAACTCTTCCAAACTAATTATTCAGAAGTGTAACTATGTTCTGTCAGCCTCTGGCATGTAAACTTACTCTCCATCCAATCCCACCCCACATCTTCTTCCGGGTGTTGTCTCCACTCTGAACAGACCTGCCCTCCCATGATTCCCTGCTGCTCACGCAGCCTGATGCCAGTCTTGCACTAATCACCATTTTCCATAGTTCTCCTGCCACCCAGTCAGTTCCTACCCTCCCCCAACTGCAGCCTCCTCAATCTACCCAGTTCCCCCAGCTGGAAGGAAACTTGCCTTGCTCCCAACCCCCCTACTTCCTTCCTTACCCAGACTTTTCTTTTGACACATTTCTCTTTCCACTTTTAATTTCTGTTCTGTAGTCACATTTTCTCTCTCCTACATGTGTTTAAATTCCTTGAGGGCAGGATCTGGGTCTGATTCATCTTTGTATCCTCCTACATCTTTGTGAAGTACTTGCTCATGGAAGAAAAAAGCCCACTAAATATTGGTTGAATAAATCAATGCATGAGTCAGGTAACATTTTGGGATAAAAGAATTTTGATTAAAGTAGTTTTCTCACCAAGGTGAATTTTTTCCTCAACAATTCACCTGTGTTAAGGTGGTAGGGACGGAAGGGAGGTGAAGGAGGTTAGTGCAAATCTTGGTCTACCTTTCCTTACATTTAAAATGATATACTATTTTCACTATACAACTATAGAGGAAGGTAGGCTGTTTTAGGTGGTAACTGAAGTATTTATTCACTTTGGCGTGTTTTCAGAAGGCAAATGTTTAAGAACTGCGATAAGCAAGTCTTCTGGTTGTTGCTGGTTTGTGACTGTGTTAGGCTTTTTTCAGAGCTAGCCTCCCAGTACCTAACAATATGAACATTTTATAAAACAATGCCATTTCCAGAAAGACCATTCCTTCAGTGACAACCAAGCAGGAGGACAGCCCGAGCTCCTGCAGCTTCACAGGACACCCCAAATGATGCTCTCTGAGTGCCCTTGCTCAGGAGAGACTCCCTTTCAGCCCTTGTCTCCGTACTCTCATTTCACTGGGCCAGAGACTCTGGGCTTGACACCCAGAAAATACTCCTCAGGAAGCTGCGACCTTTGCATTCATAAGAACCTTCACTTTTGCATGAAAATACTAACAATTCTTCAAAGCTGAAAAAGTTCAGGCTTTGATATCATACATTTTAATTTTTTCTTTTAAATGTATGAGAGAAGAAAGCAGACCTAAAAAAAACAGTAAAACTACCTAGAGACAAGAGTATCACAAAGAGTAAAATCTATACTCGACACGTGTTTTTCACTGTCAACAGCCTTTGTGTGTCCGGAGGAGTGGTACAGACTTCTAGCATCTTCCTATCTCCAAATTTCTTTCCTTATGAGGGAGTGCTGCAGACTGTATGTCTGTATCTTTCTTAATTCCAAATGCTGGAATTCTAATCCCTGTGTGAAATATCAAAAGTTGGGGGGCTGGGGATTTAGCTCAAGTGGTACTGTGCCTACCTTGGAAGCATAAGGGCCCAAGTTTGATCCCTATACTGCAAAAAACAAAACAAAACAAAAAACCCCACATTTATTGGAAGGTGGGACCTCTGCTAGGTGATCAGATGGGTTTAATACCCTCCCGAGAGACCAAAGAGCACTTCTATCTGTCCTGCCAAACAAGGACACAGAGAAAAGAATGCTGCTTAGAGACCAGAAAGGGGCCTTTATTAGAAAATGAATCCACCAGCACCTTGATTCTAGACTTGCCAGCCCTCAGAATTCTGAGAAATTCCTAATGTCAAGAAGTTCCCTGATCTGTGGTGTTGTGTCATTGCAGCCCAGCCCAGACAAAATGTAAGTGAACAGCTTAAAGATTTTTGGTTTTGCTTTTGTTTTTTAGCTGACCCTAGAAATCTCAAATTGCCCTTTGGGCCTCCTTCACAAGTATTGTATGACTTTAACAGATGGTCACGACTAGCAGTTTTTACTTTCCCTGAAAGTTAGATGCAATTAAAGAAAAATACTTCTAAACAAATACATAAGGCACTTCTTCCTCTACTCAAGAGAAGTGACTGTGCAGATTCTCTCCTTGTTCAGAAAAGACACGTACCTCTTGATCATTCTCTGCTGACAGCAGCCATCTTGGGCACTGTGCTATAATCAGAGGTCTAGCAACAAACCTCAGCCATGCTACTCAAGTACAAAGTAAGTTGGGGCCTTCAGTGTGATAGGTATTATCAGATAATTTTCTAGGAAACATAAAATAATGTACCACAACATCAGGAAGCTTCAGAGACTCTCAAAATAATAGAGTTGAAAGTGGCCTCAGTGGATGAGTCCCTTGGATGTGTCGGTAAGTCCCAAGTGGCCCATGTGCATCATGTTAAGCTACTTTTCTCCACACATGTCACACCTCGGCCAGAAGGTCTGTCACTAGCACTCTAGGCATTGCAGAGAAAACATCACTGGGAACTGAGGAATGAGTCCCAGAGTCCCTTGGACCCCGTGTAAGCTTGGGGCCATGTGTTGGTGGCCATCAAGTCTTAGCAGCCAACAAAACACAATATTCAGGAATATGACCAAGATTATAAAGCAGAGTAAGATCATGTTGTAAACTCTGGTTGATTTGATGCAATGCTTTCAAAACTCTCAAGATTCCAAGCAATAAAAGGAAGGGACAGGAATGAAAAAAAAAAGGTAAAGTGTGTAAGGTACATGTACTAACTCCTCACAATGAATGTAGTCATGACATGCTGTTAATATGTACTAATAAGGAGGAAAAAAAGAATCCATAAAAATCATGTGGAAGCATTCGCTATGGGAAGCTCACTTGATTTACCTTTTCAACCTTGCTACCTGAGCACACAGTTTAAGAATGAAGCGCTCACCCTGCTGAATGAGCTGCTTACAGGGGGCTGGGCCTTCTGGTGGGGGCAGCAGAGGTGAGGCGCTCGGGGGCTTCTGTGTGTAATGTCCTCCTGGCTGACACCCCACCAATCCAGACACTATTTACTGAAGAATTCACTGCATCCCCTTTTGACCCTATCATCATGGTATGATATCACTTTCAACAGGCTCTTCGTGAGCTTGCAACCCCCAGAACAGAATTCACAGGTGTGGCTGGTCATTTCTACACACATAAGTGAATGGATGGATTACACATTCTCAGGAACAGGGGTTCTCTGTAAGGAACTTCTGATCCTTCGGAAGGCTGCATCATTATAAGTGTTATACTACTACTCATAACCTCCACTTATTTTGAATACTGCTCTATGTGAAGCTTCAAATAATTAATAATTGCCTGTGTTTAAGACATATTTTATTTTTCACATTCTTAATTTGACCCTGACTTTTTCCATTTGGTTAACTGTGTTAGTTTCTGTGTTGCTGAAGTGAGCACACGATATTTTTGAACACTGAGTTGAGATAGTGATTCAGCTTCATGACTGATTTTCACACCAGAACACTCGATTTTTTTATTAAAATTCTGACAGAAATAGAGGTGTATACCCACAAATAAGGACCAAATTAAGCCATGGCTGGGCAGTACCTCTTTCCCCACAGTGGCACTAACTTTGGGGTATTATGTCTACATGAATACCTTTCATCTGTGTGAGTAGTTGTCATTCTTTATGATCGTGAAAATTTGAGATGTTAGCTTCTATAGATAGCACTTTGGGGTGTGACCTTATATCTTCCCTATCACAGTCTGACTTCTGGTTCATAATAATTTATATAAACCTACCTGGGATCATCCATTTCCTCCTTCCCTGCCTTGGCCCTTTTTCTTCACCACACACATATTTGATAATTACATCTTTCTGAATCATAAACGACAATGCCAATGAAAATTTTTTCCTCAATAAACGTTTCCCATTCCAACTGACATAACTCAGGAGAGACCCAGTGTTGCTCACTGCCCATCTGAGAAAGATTTAAATGTGTTTCCTCATGGACAAGCCAGTGGCTAGGATAAAAATTTGAATAAAAATAAAATGAAACTCCTATTGGTTGAAAGTTTCCAAAGCCATTCCAGTGTGGCTTTGTAAAAACAGGTACTGTTTCACATGCTTCGCAGTCTGGACGGCAATGTGAATGCGCCTTTATGTAGCAGGAACATGTTGGAAACTGTTATGTACATGTGCAGAGATCAAAGTGTGTGTCTCAAGTTGAGCACTGGGGCTTTGGAACTCGGCCACTTTTTACAGCTGAGTAAGTCAAGGCAGAAATATTTAATCTCTCCCAGTACTAGTTACTTGCCTTCTATGTGGCAGAGGAATAAGTATATGAGTTTGAAGGCAAGAAAGGGAACTTCTCTCCACTTACAACGAAGGCTGCACTTGGTCAAAGACAATCTTGCTCCCTAGTTAATGCAAGTAACTTCCGGCCCACATGAAGGGAACATGACCAGAGGCCTCTGGGAGGGCTGAGCATAACAGAGCCCAGGAGAGGCTGCTTTCTGCCAGCTCCTGGCCTTTTCAGCTTATAACCAACCAACAAAGAGGGGGCTCCCATACGTGGAGGGGAGCGGAGACGGGGCTCAGGCAACCACACTAAAAGACACCTCTCCTCAAGCCTACCATGTTAAATCCCTAATCTTTTAGGCTGGTGTGTGAAATAGTATTCTGTTATGTGCAGCGGAAAACATTCTACAGCATTTTCTCAGAATCTCTGCGTAAAAACACACCAGGGAATGACTGATTCAGAAAATTCCATCCCTCTTAACCATCTTTAAAACTTCAAGTTTTAGAAAAAAAATAAAAACATCTGATATTAATGTCTATAAACCTCTGCTGTGTTAATAAAGAAACAGCTGGTATTTTTGATAAATATCCTTGATGCTTCATCAGAATGCTAACACCTAGCATAATGTTGTTTCCAAAAGATCTGTAGGCCCTCAAGAACTAGTTTTCATTCCACAGCAAATCATAATGACTTTACAGTCTAACATTCTTTTTTATGTAAGAAATATGTGGGTTGAATGAAACATCTGCTATTAATAGTTATATCTCTAAAACATATTAAAATTGAATGCAGAGAACTGAACAGTAGGAAAGTATTTGTGTCTCTGCCACCTTTACCCTAAATAAAGCCAGTCAACTCAAAGAATGCTGAAAGAAAGAATATTTAAATGATTCCCATAGGTTATTTTTAGGTTTTATCACCAACAGCCTGTCTGTCTACCTACCTACCAGCTAGCTACCACTGATCAATTAGCTCTATCCTTATATAATCTCTGGAGGGATTAATTTTTTACATTTTTGACTAATCTGTAAATTAGTGATAATTTTACTTCAATAAAAATTTTAAATGTGTTTCTACATACTTCCTACAGCTGGAAGTTTTCCATTTTCTCTGAAGTTTGACAGCAACCTTTGACCCCTGCCATGCATTTATACATGAGTGTGAGGAAAATCCAGTATGATAAAATAAAAAGTATGCCATTTGTGTTCCTTCATGAGAATCATTTTTCTTTAAGAAAATTTAATCATTTAAGTCTACTTATTTCTATAATAAGTCACCTCCTCAATTTTCCTGTAATATTTTAAGTACATGAAAAGTTGAGTGGGATTCTTAGATAAAGACTTCCACTCACTTTAACATACTGTCAGAAATGATTTTTAAATATTGCAGAAAGTTTTTAACTGCTAAAAGGCAAAAGTTTGCCATTTGCTAGAAAATTATCAAAACTATTTTAGCTTATTTGGAGCAGGCATTAAAGTTATTGATTTAGGAGGAAATAAAAGAGCTAAAGTATTTTCAAGAAGCAGCAATAAGTGCAAGAATGCATTATAGGAACAGATGTAAGAAATGACATTCTATGCTGCACACATTAAGGTATCAAGGGGAGTCTTCAGGTAAAGAATAAAGCAGAATAAACTGATTAACACATGCCCCCAACTCTTCAACTAGCAAGTACATCACCAATCTCTTAGTTTTTCTTTTTTTTTCTTTTCTCCATTGATTAGATTCCTTAACACACAGAAGTAGAACACCTGTGACCTGAAAATTAACCCCTAAAAGGAAATGCTAACTCAGGCATAAATCCAAAGTAAGTTTGGCCTTCCCTTACCTTTATAAATTTGTTTTGAATTGAAAGTATTTATTTCATTTGCAGACAGCTCCACAGTACAACTATTCATCCTATCAAGCTGGAGCCCATGTTGGTTTCAGCAATGCTAGGCATTCTGTCAATGTACACAAAAGACTGTTGTCTATTAGACAACAGTAGTGTTTACAAACATCCTTTGAGGTTAGTTTGTAGCCACCAGGAATTATGCTTCAATTATTAATAAGATATGCAATATGAAAAAAGTATTCTAAGACTTCCTGTTTACTTGAACATACTTCCTGTTTACCTGTATGCTTACAGAGGCAGCCTAGAAAATACAGATTCTCTTTTCTTAGCCTGCTATTGATGAAGTTCTAAAGAATGAAAAAGCAGGCCCTGAAAAACTGATAGGGTAACTTACATGTTACTGTGTGTGTGTGTGTGTGTGTGTGTGTGTGTGTGTGTGTGTGTGTGTATGTGTGTGTGTGTGTGTCTTCTACACTGAGTATTAATATATACAGATACATATCCCTAGAGCATACATGGTTGTGGTTAGTAAATACAATCATTAAACTAGTTGGTGGCTGTAAGAACACTAAATTAAAAGCCTACCTGAAATAAGACTGAAATAGACATCCCATTTTCACGAAGTCCTGACACATGTTTTTGTGGCCTGAAAAATCCTATTTTAGGTGAACTTCTGATGTTCTATAGGTCAGTTGTTTAAAAAGAATACCAGACCTTTTTTTTAGCTGAATGGTTTCACTTCTTGCTCCTTCTGAAGTCCCACTGAGGTCATTGCTTTCCTCTCTTTACGTTCACGAGTACTCTAATTTTCCCATATCTCCCTTTGCCTGCCTCTCTGGTTTAGCTTCAGGGTTAGTCACTATTCTTCCAGTGAAACAAACAAAAAATAGTCCATTTCTTCTGGTGAAAATCTAACAGAGAGATAGACTTAGTGGGATAAGAATGTACCTGAAATGTCTTCTAGTCTACAGAAGTCTACAGACTAGAAGATGAAAATACACATAAATAACTCCATTTATATAAATCATGTATATGTATGAACATTTGGAGGTAGGGATATTTATTATGTCACAGAGTTAAAACATCACATTTAGAGATGTATCTTTTAAAAGTTATCTTTCATCTTTGCACTCTATACAGTAATAAGAACCTCCGACACTTTGCACTTTGTCACCTTCAGCAATGACTAATTTTGATGCAGTTGAATTATATATGAATTGCTCAAATATAAGTCCTTTACACTTGAAAATCTCCAAGATAAATACTATCCTGCACAATTATCAACAGACATTTCAAACAGAAAAAGAAACTTTTTTTTTTACTAAAACACGAGTTTATATAGACAGCTTTCAAGAGAATTCATTTTCTTGGTTAATTGAGATTATGTTGATACTTCGATAGAGACTACACACAGACGTGTCTTTTCAATAACTGTATTTGACTTAAATTCCATGAGCAATATGAAAGAGGATTACGTATACAGGCCAGCATCTATCAGTTGTTTTACAGTCTACAGATCCCTATGTGAATAAAGATAGTTGTGGTTTGATTCATTGCCATCAGTTTATTGATACCAGGTTTTACCTTAGGCAATTGGTTACAAGCCTGTTTAGCAGTTTTTATTCAAGGCAGATTAATACTCCTGACAGAGGGCTCTATTCACTGATGCAGTTTTGTGGCATCTACACAATTAACTTTCCTTCATTGCACATCAGTGGCATGTTAAGCTTTTCCTAACAACCTCTACGGATGCATATAACCTCATCACAATATATGAAGCATGTCCAATAAAGGGAACATTGATGGGTACTTTGGCTCAGTATAGCAGCAAGATTTTATAGAGGCCGGACCAAAGAAGGTGAATTTTGATCATTAAAACATCCCTCTATTTTTCAGTCCTTTCCCGATGGTGTAGCCATGTTAGAAACCACAGACTACTAAGAAAAAACATGAATAGAGACAGGCACAATTTGTTTTGCAAAAGAAACATGTTTAGGTTTTCATCGCTAACGAAACCTTGGAATCAAATCACACATCCTCTTCCTGACCCAGCTGCAAAGTGCTCCACAGGTGAAGTTTGCTGTCTAATAAACATCCCACCACAAGTTTCACTGAGAAAATGCTAGAGCCTGTACTATCTCATTACAGTGCGCACAGCAACATGTACATATGTGTATATGAGCAAATGTCTATGCAGCTCTATGCTTCCCAGTCTACATGTATTTTTATCAACAGGCAGCACAAATTATTACTGTCTGGCTATTTTTGTCAGTATGCTAACTAAAATAGCCTTAGGGCATATAAATGCAATTACATTCACTTCTTATTCTAATATCCTTAGGTAGTTTATTTGTAAACCTTAATTGGATTTGTAGACCATTGATTTACTTTTCTGATGAACATATGAAAGTTGAGAACAATCTATCTTCAATGCTTCTTTTCAGCACTTCTGGGTTCAATTACAGTGCATAAATTTATCAAGCAATCTTTTCCTTCTATAAATACATATTTCATCTCAGTGACCCTGAAAACCCAACAGTACATGGGCTTTAAAGGGCATGAAGTTACTTAAACAGATAAATGAGAGATGTGTTCTAAGGAGGGAGATAGAGCATGTAGGTCAAAATGTTGCTTCTTTGCTAGGACAAGAAATTGGGGTGGGAGGAAGAAAGGTTTTCAGAAGATTTCATTGAGTTCAGTGCAAACTTTCTTGGAATTGCAGATGGTATCTTGCCACAAAATTCAGCTTAAAATAAGAACAAGACTGAATAAAGCAGAGAGAAAACACATCACTTGTGAGGAATAGAAAGGAGTAGAATAAGATAATTTTAGGAGGAACTCCAACGGTTTGCTGAGTTCACACCCTTGGCATTAAAATAAAAATGACAATGACCCCTTCTTACAATAATGTACTGGTTAGGCAGAAAGACAAAAGGCAAAGGCAAACAGGTGAAACACCTTGCACGTTTGATCTGGCGCACACCAGCCTTCTCAAGGGCACAAGTCTGAGCCTGAAACTCCGGCTTCACATTTCTTTCCAATATAAACATGTTCCTCCACCATATCTTTGTAACAACAGAAAGAGCGTGGTGCCTATAACCCAACCGCTCAGGTCCCGGACTGGCGAGACTAGGGCACGTGTGTCATCTGTTTTTCTTTTAAGGCAAAAGATGTTAATACCTGACTTATTTTTTCCAAACTATAACCTCAGTATTTGGGTTTCATGTGGGGACTTTGTGACAAGTAAGGATTTGGGGCTGTGAAAGGTTCACTGTGACTGGTGTAGAGTTTCAGAGAAGAAGACACAAGGAAGAACCAGGACAGATAAACTGTCCAGAGCCTGAAGTGCAAGGCAAACCCCAGGGCACTGTGAGTAGAGGGGATAGAACTCACTGAGCGAGGGTGCTTCGGGTCCATTTTGTCCAGTTTTTCCAAAAACTGCTGTGATGTACTTCAAAGACTTTTTGTAACCACACTGCTTTGATATATGTGTACTGTAGACCCAGTTATAAGAAACAAAACCACAAGACCTTTATCTGCACTTCAAAGTCAGCCAAAAAAAAAAAGGTAAGTATAGGTAATCTCCCAAATTGCCAACCTAAGTCTCAAAGCCCAAACACTTCAAATCCTAGATCCTAAGTATGGATTCCATCCAGGGTCTGAGGAGCGAGAAGCGGATGGCAGCTATGTGGAGAGTGACATCATTGTACCCGGATGTGGCCACAGATGGGAGACTACTATCCAAAAAAGGCCAAGAATGACAACCTAGTACACAGACTTTTGCCTCAAGGATAAGACAACATCCAAGAATGGGAGATAAATATCTCCATGTATTGTTTCGGTGTCTTGAACCATTACCCTGAACTTGTTGCCATCGTTTTGGGTTATTTTTGTCTCCAGAAATTCCAACTGCTATGACAGATCTCAAGCCACTTACCTAGACCATACAACCAGAAAGTGCCAAGTTTGGTAAGCAAGCAGAGGTGACTGAAGTCACCGGCCCCAAAGATGACCAGGTAAATATCAACAGTGCCAACGAGAAAAGGGCCGAAGGGGGTTATTCCTGGAAGATCAGCTCCCTTAGGCTACTGACATCTCAGGTGTGTTTTTCTCCTTATCTAATCCAATCTCAATGGCAGCCCTCTCCAGGCTCCTATAAAAGGGACATCAGCCTGCTCTGAAGTTTTCTTCTCTGTAACCAGGAAAGTATGTAATTCAGAAACTTTGGGGAAATCATCACTTCCCCCAATGAGAGTTTTGCTCACGTCCTGGGGCGGTCAACATATACAGGGAATTCACTGTACACACTCATTAGAGCAAGTAACCTCTGTGGACACTGTAGACCCTGAGGCCTCGTCCAGGCCTGTGTCAGATTCCTAATACCAAAAAGAAATGCCTTTATCACAAGGTGAGCTGAAGCCACGCACAGCCTCAGAGGGCACAGAGTCCTGCTTCATGTAAATCAGAGCCTGCCTCACTGTGATTCACTGCGGAGGGTGCGCTCTCCTGTGACCAATGAGTCCCGCTTAATTTGGCAGTGATTATGCGGGTTGCTGGCCCTCTAAACCCCTTTGAACTTGTAATTGCTGCTGGTTTAAATAATGAACATTAAGGGGAGTTGGATTCATAAAACTGTACATAGTAACATTTTTTCCTCCCCCCCTTTGTTTTGATACAAGTGTACACACACACACACACACACACACACACACACACACACACACACACACACACACACACACACATTCTGAGGCCAGCCTTTATCAGAATGAACGGCTGTCTTGTCCCAGGGTTGGACAGGGAGGCAGATCTGAGGTGGGGGAGTGGGGAAGTGGGGGGGGGGCGGGAGGCAGGGGAAGCATCTGGGATCCGAGAAGAGTGGAAAGGCCAGGCTGCGACAGGGTAGGAGGAGCGAGAGTGCTCATGAATATTCATAGCTCGTCACATCTGTAGCGGGCTTGCTTTCTACCTTTCTTTCCCTGCGCTGTGTCACAGAGAACTATGCAAACAAAAGCAGGGAGATTCCCAGCTTTCTCCAGCTCCAGAATAACTGATGGTAGGGAACTTTCTCTATGCTTTGAAAATTCCACATATGGATTTTAAAATCTGAAAGTATGGAGCACGAGCTGCACGCAATTTCTGCGATGCGACAAAACAACCCCGTGGCCACAGCCACGAAGCGCGAGAAATCACCACTTCCAGAACACACAGGCGACCCCAAGCCGGGCTTTCCGGACGACGGGCCCAGCTCCCCATACCCTTTAATCTGACCCAAGACACACTGGATTCTGAGCAAAAGGAAATGGTACTGATAAGGGGCGAGAACCAAAGTTAGCCAAGTCAGCCGGCTCTCACCCTCCCGAAACAACAAAAGAATGAACGATAAATTTAGCGGCCTCCTGCTCAGTTTTCAAACAACACTGCTGAGATTTATAGCTTCACAGCTCCCATGGCTAACTAAGCTGCACACAGAAAGCTATCTGTTTTTTATTTTGCTCTGCTTTCTCCAGTTTTTGTTCCTTTTTCTATTCACAGTATTTTTTTTAAAACTGTATTTTCTTGTTCCTAGTGTGAGTTCAGTATCAAAGGCCAGTGCTGTCGGGGAGGCTTCAGCTTGCAAAAGCCACTCAAGGAGATGATCTCAAACCTGCATCACAACATGGCAGACAATGGCCAACAGGAACTGTACCAACCCTAGCAACCTGAAAAAAATCCTCCTTCCCAGCTCCCAAAGGTGTCGGTGAAGTGAAATAAGGAAGGTCTGAGAGAGCCTTGGATCCAAAATGTTCTTCAACAGTAAAGAACACTGGGGTTATGTCTGGTGGAAAGGAAAAAGAAATCTTTACTGTTAAGTATGTAATAGGGACTTTTGCCTTTGGGTCACTTGTACTTAAAACAGCTACACATTAATTAAAAATGAAGTCTGTGTACAACTTAGGAATCATTTTTATTGATGTAATGGTGTCCCCCGAAATAACCAGCAGATGGATTCCCACCCCCACAATGAAACACTGAAACAAATTGCAGAATTGTCAAAATTTTATCGTGAAGACACGCACTCTATAAAAAGGTTGATTTAAATGAATTGTAAATTTGCTTCATTGCACAATATTTTTCTAAAATTATAACCGGAAAGTATTCTCTGTTTAATTTTTTAGCATATCCTTTCGCAAAACACATCTGCTGTGAAGTATTTCTAATTCGTACTAACTGCTTTTTAACAAACACACACTTGTCACTATGCCATCTAATTTTATTGGGGCAAAAAGTACTTTCCCCTCCCCTCTCTCCAAAGTATTAATCTTGTCTCATTTCAATTAAGGCAAAGCAATGAAAACTTAAATTTCATACGCAAGGGGACAGAGAGGAGAGTAAACATAGAAGGCAGGGTAGAAATGTAGTTAAAAAAAACAGTAAACAAAGAAAGTGGCTGAAATTAGGGAGAAAAAACAAACATGAAGAAAGTGTATCAGATTATGTTTAATTATTTGAAAGTTTATAAATAAGCTGTAAGAATTACCACGAAGTAGCTGTCGAGGCCACCCAACCACAGAATGGAGAGCAAAGGAACCCTCAGCTCTGAGGGGTAAAAGAGCAACTACTGGTTACAGTCAACTCTCTATTCTTCCCTTATTTCTACTGTCCATACTCTCCCCTTTTGCAGTTTATTTCATCAGGAGAAAAATGGGATTTTATAGTATTTAGGTTGGAGATGAATCCATGACACTGAGCATTTTGCATTTTTTCACTTTCAGGATTACTATGGAAATTAAAAGTATTCCCTCCCCCAAAGGTAATGAAAAGAGCCCACCTTCTCCACTGTTCATTCAGGAATGGGATGGATGTTTCCCTCACTCATCTCTTTTCTGTCCATCAGACAGCCCCAGAAGGAGGAGTCTTTATCATGTCCACTGGACAAAGGAGGAAACTGAGGTTATTAAGACTTTCCTTCACTAGTAAGAAACACTAAAGTTTTGTCAAAAGCTTTCAATCATTCTGTGATCACTGAGTATCTCTGTATCTGGCATAAACAAATTTCCATACTCAAAATACCTTGAAGGGTCATCTTGATGGAATCACAGCACTGACAAACAATAACCACCGCTGTGTCTAAATCAAGGAGATGTCTTCTTCTTTTTCAGAGCCAGCACCTGGAATATGTGCATTGGAAAAAGGGGGAAATGTGGCTATCTCGCCCATAACTGATACCATCTTGTTAATATTTTGGATCTATTCTATTATCCAATTTCAAACCAAAAAACTTAATGTACATTTTTCAAAATGGTGTTGATATTTGTGGAAAACACAAACAACAACAATAAAACAAATTTCTATTTCGTTTATTGTGGGGACTAATTTTCAATCTGGCACTAAAACTTAAGACTTCATAATATATCCAAGAATCCAAGCAGGGTTTCATCCACTCACTCATTGCCCTGCCATGTGCTAGTATAAGAAAAGAAAGTGACGTTACCAGGATGGACTGGATTGTAAGGTGATGTACGGCTCCACTAAGGCAGGGAGTCAGGCACCCTAACACACAACTTCACACAGGCCTCTTACACATGAGCCCTGAGATGGAGAAAGCAGTAGGCGCTGTGGCCCCATCCCTGGTGGGTCAGCACACTGTGGGTAATGACTATCCCAATCACTAGCAGCCAGGTCAGGCTCTGCTGGTCCCACACAACATTAACTGCAGCATTACGCCCTGACCACCCATGGCTATAATTTATGTCATGGGGTGAAGGCTGGAGGCGAACAGAAAGAGTAATTATTATGAATCAACTGTGCTCACATTGGACAGTCTGCTTTACATATTCTAATCTGGCTGGTCCCTTTCTGCTCAGAGGGTTCTACCCATTTAACAGAGGAGGCTTTGGCAATGTTAGAAATCTATTCAAAGCAACAGTGCTTTAAAGTGGCGTTCTGTGAAGCATACTCAAGGCCACCTGGACAGAAGTTGTTCCTGAGTCGCTGAGACCACTGACGGTTCTATTTTCTCTTGAGAAGAGGAATGACAAAAGTTCCTAAGACAAGTCATTCTCCCAAGTATGATATTTTTGGATGAATTTTCTCTGCTTCCACATTGCCCCCTCCTCCTCCACCCTGTCCAGGCTGTGTCAGTAGAATGTGTACACACTGTATTTATCCTATATGGGTGACCGTTTGAGTATTTCAGGGTAGTGTTTTCTTATAAAATCAGTAGACCACTACTTATTTTATTAACTTGCACAGCATCGGAGAAACTTAAAATAAATTTGCTTCTCCTCTTGGGATAAGTTTACAGCCCCAATAGAAAAGCAAAATATGTGGCATGTGTAGAAGTACACAGAGCCCAGAAGGGTCCGCAGGGGAAGACGGCTATGGACGGAGAAGGGCTGAGCCCAAGCGCAGGTCCCTGTCTCAGGTACTACCAGGCTCATTCCAACTGTCCTCAGCGTGGACTTCAGATAGAATCCCAACAGAAGTGACAAAACCCAAAACCACAGGCACAAACACTGGCTTTCAAGTGCTGTGGGAACCGAGACATTTGTTTAAGTAACCACTGTTTTAAAATTGCATACATAGTAACACCAAAATAAACAGCTTGCGATGCTGTTTATTTTAAGATACACAATAGCAATGTAAAGTGTGGCGATCCCTAGATCCGAGGAGCCTGAACATAATTTATAGTTGCAGAGAACCCTAGGAGGACTGAACTACACGCCAGGACTGTCTCCTTCCTGATTAGATAACAGTGAAGGTCAGAACGCATTGCTTTTTGTGCGGCAAAGAGCAAGCAAGCCACCACAAAGCCCTGCTCCTCCTGCTCGCTGTGAATTATGAATCAGGTCCTGTGGAGAGCCGCGTTTGCCAAGTCCCCGCTACAAAGCGTGTATTAATCACAGGTCCTGAGGAAGGGTCAAGAACGCACAGTCTCACAAACCAGGAAATGAACCTCCTCGGTGACTCAGTCTCGCCCCTCCCTGGGCTGAAAACTGAAGAAGGAAAAGAGAAGAGAAGAGAAAAATCCCGAAACAACACAAGCTGGCTGGGCGCTGAGACATATGTAAAACTGAACTCCAAGGAGAGGCAGTCAGATCAAAGAGCCCGACATGTGTCAAATCAGAACTGTTTGTGGGTTATTTTCACAATGAGGAAATCATCCCCTCCACCTTTTTTTTAATTCTTTTTTTTTTTTTTTGCTGTTCTTTCCTTCCCTTATCCAGGTACTCTTGGGAAACCTTCAGAGAGGTCTTCATTTCCACTTTTCTACTTCAGTCTTCAACACTATTACAGGGTGCTTTCCTACTACTACCATGTTTAGCGAACTGCCTGGAATCGTAATGGTGCTCCACCCGGCTTCCTGCTCCCTCTGTCTTGTTTTCCCACACCCTAAGTGTAGCTTGTTCCTTTGCCCTCACCTGCACCTGCCAAATCACAGGAAAATATATAAAAAATTTTGATCTTTTCCATATGCATTTTTCCGTAACTACTGTATTTGACTTTTGGAAACTAAAATACTACTTCCCAGAAACTCTCTGCTAGGAGCTGAACTATGTTGGCTCTAAACTTCACGTGTCGAAGCCCGAGCCTCCAGGAAGACTGACCAGACTATCTTCATTTTATAATAGTTTGATTTCAGATGTTTTGACCCTCTGATGCTGGGAAGGCCACATACATACACACGAGGAATTCTGAATCCTTTTGGGCACCAGCCATATGCTGCAGGACCCCAACTCAACACACTGGGCAACACTGGGTTGCGACTTCCGGTCTGCTATACAATCCCAACAGGAAATAACCCGCAGTCTATAGTGCTATAGTCTATGATGCTTATGCACTTATGTCATTCAATGTGGGGTACGTAAACTCAATGTATTTTAACTCTTGTTATTTTCTATTTTTGATAAATTAGCAAGATGCAGCCTCATTAGTTGAAGCAATCTGTATTCGGAGATAAGACTTCTAGGATGGAGTCCTAATCCAGTAAAACGGGTGAGCTTATGAGAGAGCACTACTTCCAGCTCCCCCTGAATGCTGAGGAAAGACTGCAAAGGAAGCAAAAGGGAAGTGGGTGACTACAGCGTGGGAGCGAACCTGCAGCACACAGCAACCCCACTAGTGCCATGATCCAGGCTTTCCAACCTCTAGGGCTGAGAGAAATCACTTTCTGATGTTTCCACTACTGATCCATGGCATTCTCTCACAGTAACCCCAAGAGACTAATATACTCTTCCACTGTGGTCACTTCTCATTTTTCCTCCTCCTCAAGACCCTTGGGAATCAGAGGCAACAGTGCAGACTGTTCTGCTCCCTACTCACAGCAGTCACGATGTGTCCTGCCATCTTCTCCCCTACTGCTGCCAGGACAACAAGGATGCTAAGTGCTCCCATGACCCCTACAAGTTCTGTAGGTTCTGGAACATTCTACCTGCCACATCACATGACCTCCCTGGGAAGTTCCCACAGGTATGACAAAGTCCTTCCTCATAGTTTGCCTCTCTCATTTCCACTGTCATCCATCTCTGCTTTTCCAGTCACCAAATTCTTCAGCGATGCTGCACCTCCAAGATCACAAATCCTACCACTCCCGCTCTGCTTCCCTGTCTCTGCTAAAGATCTGCACCTGGACTTACAAGCATGTGGGTTTCCAGTGTTCCCAGTAAGCTATACCCAGAAAAAAATCCCTGGGATGCAGCATAGTTCTCCATTAAAATAAAATATATTGTTCTATATTAAAAATGCAGTACATATTTGGTACAAAATTTCAAACATAAAAAAGTCATCACCCAGATTTTACTACCTAAGGAGAACCTCTCATACATTTTGTGCATATATCCACAGATATTTTATTTCACAAGACTGGAATTATAGCATATATACTGTTCTATTATGGCCCTATTTAATTTCACTTAGCAATACACTGAAATTTTCCCATATCTCAAAAAATTTTAGTAATATTTTTAATGATAATATATTGCTTGTCCATAATATTCTATGAGGGTCTCTTATATTTGGTAATTTAGGTGGTGTTTCATTTTTTATTATTACAAATAATACCTTTAAATATAATCTGGCATAGTTTTGTGTATATTTCTTATTTCTTCATGATTAACTTCTAGAAACTGGATTAGAATGGGTTTTTTTTTTTAGTACATATTACTAATTTAAATTTCACATAGTCCATGTCCATATTCATTATCATTAAACTGGATATTTCTTTTTTTTTTTAGGTTTTTTTTTTTTTTGAGACAGGGTCTCGCTGTGTGGTTCAGGCTGGCCCTGAGCTCAGCCTCAAACTCACATCACAGCAATCCTCCTGCCTCTGCCTCCCGAGTGCTGGGATTACAGGCGTGAGCCACCATGCCCAGCATGTGGTACTGGTTGCTGCTGGGTGTGAGTCTCCATGCCCAGTATGGTATGTGGATACCGGGGATCGAACCCAGGTCCTTGTGCTTGCAAAACAGGCGCCAGAACCACTGAGCTAACTCCCCGGCCCTAAACTGGATATTTCTTTCCACCCTGTACACTGTATTTTCCCATTATTTCTTAATATTCTAGCAGGTAAAATTTTCTATTGCTCATCTATAAAACTATTTGGTTATTAGTAACATTAATCACTTATTAAATGTGTGCTGGTCATCTGCATTTCTTTTGTGAATGGATCTCTTCATTTTTGTTTTTTCAGCTATATCACTTTTTTCTTATTGATTTTTGTTGCATTTATTTATTAAGAAACTCATTGTTATGTTCATTATCATTGCCTGTTATATGATGTTGCACATATTTTCACTATTTAATGTCTGACTTTATTTTGTGTATGGTGTTTTCTTGATTCAAAAGCTTTTATTTTACACGTTTAACTTAATCAATCACCATTCTTCACTATAATTCCTTCAATTTTATGCACCAAAAAGATTTCACTAAACAAAGGAAAGAGAAATAGTCACAGCACTTTGAAGAACTGTTGAATATGAAACATTTTAAAATATTGATTTTTTTTAAAAAAAGAGCTGGATCATTTAAGTAAAACCATTTATTAAATTATTCTCCCCTCTCAACTGATATGATATGGTGCTTTTAAAATTCCTAAATTTCCCTCTGTATTGGGGTTGATTTGTGGATTGTTACTATTTAAATGAACAACCCGTCTGCCCTGTTAGCCACTTACACACAGTGTAGCTCTATCATGCATTTACAGTACAAGATTTCCCTTGTTTTTCTTTTTCAAAAATACCTGACTTTATTTTCTTACTCAGGTGAACCTGAGAGTTGCTTTTCTGTCCTATTCCCAGAAAAGTGTATGTGACAGAATTCTGAGTTTCTGTCCTGTATTTCACATATTCCTTGGACTGTGCTCTCCCGCATAATGTCCATCCAGGCTTTATTAGGTTTGTCCTGCCTCCTCTCTGCTGCCCTCAGCCTGGCTCCTGGGTCCTGGCCCTGCCTGAGAGGGGACAACACGGAGTGGAGAGATCCCTCAGGCCTAGGCCTCGGCCTGAGGCTGCGCTTTGCACAGCAGTTCACTCCCCCTCATACCCGCCACAGTCGCAGCCTTGGGTCTCAGTGCAGTGCTGGTCCATCTGTTTCCTTCTGAGCCTGGATCATCTGATGTCATTCTCTGGGTCTCTCTGGCTTCTCCTCGCCAATCCATTACTGCTTTTGCTAAAGGCCCTTCACCACAAGCCCTTGTCTCCTTCGTTCCCCTCCCCAGCTCAGCCAGCTCACTCATCAGCCTGAAGAATTCAAAGGTAGACCATGGCCTGAGAGCAACAAATGGAATGGTTTAGTTTTAGTCACACCGTCCTTGATCTTTCTACAGAATCTACTTCCCCTACCTTGAAACTCTTTTCCACCCCACATCTTTGGTGATGCTCTTACTGGTCTTCATTCCTGCTTATTCCTTTAGTGCAGTCTCCCAAAGGACCCTAACTCCTTTCTCTCTGTCTTTTCTTTCTTCCTTACTAATCTTTATTGGGTCCCATAGTCTCAAACATTACTCTGTCCAGATCAGCCCCCTGTGTCAAACTGTTGTGCTGCCACATCCAGCTTCATGCAAATTCCTTATCCTCCAGGTCTGGTTAGCTTATCTACACCTCAAAGCTCTCCTTGGTTTTCACCCGTTCCAACCTGAGCCCCAGCCAAGCATATGCTGTCTAGAGCTATAACATCGGGAGACCTCTGACAGAAAAACCAAGGAAAACTGACTTAGCATTCAGGTTAAAACTCTCTTCAGAGATAAAATTATTACCCTACCAGTCGCATGCTGTGATGAGATAACTTACACTTAGCATTGGATTCCTTCACCTTCCCCACACTGGAGCTGTGGGGTTGATGTAAAACTGCTCTTGTGACTGGCTTGGCCAGCATGAACCATGGCAGGATGGTGACCACTGCATTTTCAAAACAAAGAGCTTATGGGCAAAGACATCCAAATCCCTTATGGTTTGTCTGAAAGTTGGAGCAACACACTAAGAGCAAGTTTATTGAGAGGTTAATTTGCTCCATACAGTGCTATCTTTTAAGCTTGAGTGTAGACATTTTAAAATATTACATTGACTTTCATGATCCCACTGGGTCCGTGCCACACAAGGGCCTTGGAGTCCTTTGTCCAGTCCTTGGTCCAGCTTATGCTATCTGTAGGATCTAATCCCCACTTCACACCTAGGTCAAAGGTGTATGCAAGTTCAGGTTTCATAGAGATAAGAGCATAGAGAAGGCTGATTAATTATTTCAGGAGATTAGATGAGAACATTAATGATATCACTGAGTACCTGCATAGTATCTTGCTCTTTTCAAAGGGCTATTTCTAGTCTTCACTAACCCTCAAAACAATGAGGTGCCACATGGCTGGTCATTCAAGAGAGCACATGAAAACAACACTGAGATTCCATCTCACTCCACAAGGAATAGCTGCTATCATGAAATCAACCAACAACAAATGCTGGTGATGCTGTGAGGCAAAAGGAACCGTTCTCCATTGTTGGTAGGAATGTAGACTGGTGTAACCACTGTGGAGATCAGTGTGGACATTCCTCAAAAAACTAGAATTTGAGGTCCCATTTGACCCTGTTATTCCCCTGCCAGCATGAAATTCATGAAAGAATTAAAAGCATCACATCACAGCTACAAATGTGTGTCTATGTTTATAGCAGTATAATTTGTAATAGCTAAATCTTGGAAACAGTCCATATGCCCATCAGCAGGAGACTGAATAAAGAAGATGTGGGCTTTTAAATAAAATGAAGTATTAGTCAGCCATAAAGAATGATAAATTAGAGACATTTATAACTAAAGGGATGCACATTGAGGCCCTACTCGTAAATGATATAAATAGGACAGAGATGTGTAAATACCATAGTTTCTTTCATGTGAGAAACTGACAGTGTAAATGTGGTCCAGAATGTATGACAATAAGTATTGTGAAATATGAATAAAATGTTCAAAGGGAAAGGGGAAATGGGAGAGCAGAGGAAAGAAAAGGGAAAGAAAAAATCTGACAGCAAAAAGGAAAAACCAGAAACAAAGCTGATATATGGGGGGGAGTTGAAGGAAGGGGAGTGGAATAGGAAAAATAAGAATTAAGGTATATCATGTACAGGTACAAATTTTCAATGAGAAATATGATCATAATGTATTCCTAAAATATACCAATAACTTCAATTTATTATTGAAAAAATAGTAACAAGTCCTGGTATAAATTACATTATTTGAGCTCTAGATCCTAGAGAGCAAAAGGCTGATAAGCAGCTAAAGATCCTGGTCAATGAACCCGTCTGGCCCTCCTTCCACTGTCCCTCATACACAGCCTTAGAAATATAGGGGCTGATTTCACCGTGCCTTGACATGTTTGTTTTGATAAACACAGAAAAATAAGAGCATACTCACTATTTAAATGTAGGAAAATCACTGATTTTTTTCAATGAGTTATACACATTTCCATTGTCCATTTCAAAAAAGTCCCACCTGAGATTCATGAAAATTTAAGCTCCCCACTTCCTCTAATTGGTGATACAATTCTGAATAAGCCTGGGAGTGTCTGGGAGTTCTAGTGATGGAAGAGAAGTACGTTAACACTGACAAGCATTATGTCTCTAACATTTACTTCAACTTTTCCTGAAAAAATAAATACATTGCATACATATATGTGATTGAGATATATATGTTCAGGCCTTTCCGCAACAGCCATATTTGATCATCTAGGCTACTCATCAGAGGGCAGAGAAGCTTTGATTAAGCCATAGAGGGTGTTGATCAAGGAGCTATAAAGCCATCAAATAAGGTTTTGCCGCACAGGCCTCAACTCCTGGCCCTGCAGAAGCACATGCAGACACAGCCTGTCACTGACTAAGAACAACCCCACATTCCCGTGCTTTTTACCACCTTTTCCCAGTTCTCTGTGAGGCAGGATTTACAACAAGTGTAACAAGTCACCAGCTGCCTGCAGGTCCCTGAAACACTGAAATGGAGCCTGTAACTTTTCGCCATGGGGAAAAAATAAGACTGCTTTTATAGAGAGTTTCAACATGTCACCAAACCCACAGGGAATAATCCAGTATTCACCACCTCTATTAATAAAAGCTGTTTTCTTTTTGAAAGACCAGTGTAGCACCATGCCTCGTACACTGGGATTATTTACTGTGAGCATGTGACAGACACTCACTACATACCCCAGAAAAAAATAAGCCATTTTCTATACAGCTAGGACCAAAGTCATGAGAGGATCTCTTCCAAAATTATGAAAATATGTAGTTGTCACAGTCTTTCAAGCCGAAGTTAATTCTAAGATATTTGTGACTGTGGGGGTATGATGAAAGATAGATAGATAGATAGATACATACATACATAATTGTTTTATAATGTGAAACTACAGTATCAAAATTAGGAGTGGAAACAAGCTTTGGAGCAGGAATTAATGAGAGCAGACCTTCATTATCCAACTATATTACACAAATCAGATAACAGTAAATTTGGGGCTGATTAGAAGAAGAGGGCTGATTACTATCCCACGTTAATTTCCTAAAATGTTTAGATTAACTAGATCATGATATTTTCCTCTCTTTGATCCCAGAGTCCTACAACAATAATCTCTTCAGTTATAATTTTTTTGTGCCTGTTCGGACACTAAAGTCAGATTCAACAAATATTCATGCTAGCTATTACAGCCAAGAAGTAAAACTATTGTCTAAGAAAATTTATCTGCCATTATATTGTATCTTGACAACTTATCCACTATTAGATAAAAACAACTGAAATTAGTTCTGGCAGATTTGGGACTTGGCAGTTCAAAATATGAATAGCAAGTATAAAAGCATGAAAAAGGCATTCCTATTACGTTTTAAGAGGATAATACACCTTTGAAGGGTGCCAGTGATTACTCTGCACACTGTAAACAACTGCTGCCAATCAATTCAGCAAGCAGCACGTGGCACATACACGTCACAAGGCAAATTCCATCCAACCAAAGGGATGCTTCCTACTTCCTCCCCACATCTCTGTTTCTCAGCAGGAGCAGTGGCCTGGATATCATCTTTACACTTCATGATCCATTCCAAACAGCAAAAACAGACTATGGCCCAGGGAAAGGAGGACATTTCCAGGACTCCTCTGCAACCTGGGCAAGGGCACTCTGAAGTCAGAATGAGTCCTGAACCGTGAGGTCACCTTATAACCCTGTCTCGCGGGAAAGTTGGGGGACGGTCAGGGTTCTCCTAACTCAGTGAATTTGGCCTTTAATTCTCAGTAACTCTACCTCTCCACCACACGCTCTTGCAAACCATGGTCATGCAGAATGAAGAAATGGAAATTTTTCCTATAATTTGAATGAATATTCAGGGGCTTCGCTAAACAGCATTTAATGGCACTCTATTCTTGCAGTTTTTAAATAGCTGAATATTCAGATATGCACACGCTTTCTATTTTCTTTTATTCAAGGGTCCTCGATTCCCAAGCTCTTTGAATTCTTTAACGTATTTTTAAACAATTATACTTCAAGTGATATTTTATGAGATTGGGTGCTAAACTTTGAGTTAATAATTATTTTAGTTCCTTTTTGATGGTAATTTAATAAGCATTTCATTCTTTAATCTTCTTACTCAATTACTTATTTTCTTTCAAATAGACTGTTTTTTAGATTAATTTTAACTTCATGGTAAAATTGAGAGGCAAGAGGAGAGATCTGCCACAGAGAGGCTTCCTCCACGTCCTGGGGGCTCACCTCCACACATTTCATCGACAGCTCCCACCAGAGTGGCACATTTGGTTCCATCAGTGGACCCACCCTGGCACACTGGCATCTCTCCGAGCCTGTAATTTATAGTGGGCTCGTTCTCGATGGTGTCCAGGCCCTGAGTTTGGATAAGTGTACAACACCATGTGTCCACCATCGTCATGTGGTCCAGTATCATTTTGAAGCCCTGAAAATCATCTACGCTCTGTCTATCAGCTATTGATTTCCATAAAATGTCTAACAGGTTGGGCCTAGTATCATGTCTGAAGTCCCAGTTACTCAGGGGGCTGAGGCAGGAGGATAATCTGAATTTTAGTGCATCTGCAAAGACTCTGTCTCAAAAGAATGGGGGTTCAGTTAAAGGCTCTGGGTACAATCCCCAGGACAGGAGTACACACCATCAGTTAGTAGCTCCTATTCAGGGAGTTAATATCCTGTATCTCTTTTCTTTTTTTTTGAGACAAGGTCTCACTTTGTAGTTCAGTGGGCCCTGAACTCACTATGTAGCCCAGGTGAGCCTCTAATTCACAGCAATCCTCCTGCCTCTGCTTCCCAGGTGCTGGGATTATAGGTGGAGTCACCTGTAGAATGTGGTTACTGGGGATCAAACTTAGGACATTGTGCTTGCCAGGCAAACACCAGAACCACTGAGCTAAATCTGCAGCCCTTCTCACCCTTATATAAACAGATTGGCTAATGTAATGCAAAATCTTGTTATTTTTTGAAACAGTTCAACATCAGGGAGACCCCCATCCCCCTTATGATGACATTACTTCCATGGGGTTGGGAGCCATATGGACAAGGACTGCTTACTGAACACCAAATATACAAGCCTGTCCTGTGCAATCAGGTTGGGACCAAAAGAAAAAGCGACATCAAAGTGGTATGCATGTGTGCGTACACACACACACACACACACACACACACACACACACACACACACACTCCTGAAGTCCAACAAAGTCAATTCAGTTGCAATTTTCTTTCTAAGTTTCTAAGATTCAACACAACATTAAATTTTTGGCCTGTGTCCTTAATTTGAGAAAATGTAAAAACGACGACAGATGGTCCACAGAATTGACTTATGTCCTCTATTCTTCACTGAAGAAAGGAGTGAGCAGAAACTTTGATAAAGGCAGAAGCTACAGTGCATAGGTCGCTGTTAACATTTTCTAGTGCCTTTCTGGGCGGCCGCATGGAACACTCAGGCTTCCTTTTCCAGACATGCTTTAAAACCAAGCATCACTGCTGTGAAGACACTGGCGATCACAGCCTGTGCGCAAAGCCCTCCAGCCCTGGGAAGGGTGGCATGGAGGCCAGCACCACTAAGCCTGGGCAACTGCAAAACAACCATTCTCCACACCCCAGGCTCCCGTCCCCAGCCCTCCAGATTATCATGCAACTCAACGAACACTCAAGCTTACAGTTAATTGGAAACACTACACAAGAAGAGAAATGCTTAGGCCAGCATGCCCACGAGAAAATACATCACCCATCATTGTTGTTTAATGCATGTGACATCATTTCCTAAAATTTAACAGAGATGACACCAATTCAAGCAATCTCCAGTCTAAGGTTCCATTCAAATAACTCACAGATGTTTTATTCCGGCAAGCAAAAAAAAAAAAAAAAAAAAAAACAGAAAAGCAATGCAAAGGCTATGGTATGAGGTGGCCTCCTCCCTCTGTAGCACGTCTGTGGGACTATCTTTGTTGGCCTCTCAGCTGTGCTCTGTGTATATGTACTTCCGTCCTGGCCCATGAGCCCCATCTGTATTCAGGACACATCTGCATCTCTGAACAGAAGAAAGGCCATCTCATGTCTCACTACACAGTAAAGCCAACATCCTATACTTTGTCTTAACTTGGCACATGGCTGTTAGTATGAACCATGGTAGGTCCATGTGAGAATCACGAATGCACTCATTTCTAACCAACAATAACTAATATTTATGAAGTGCTGATTTGATTAATTACCCAAAGTTCTTATAAGATTTCCAATGATAGAAACTGTCACAGTGTCTTCATGGAATACACTTTTAGAAATAAATGCAGGGAGAAAGTAGGGTAAAGACAAACACACTAGGCATCACTACGTACAACACCCTTCCAGGTTCTAGGAACTAGTAGAGGCCAAAAGTCTACAGAAACCCAAATGTATAATCTAAACCCAAACACCGGACACTTGTGCCCTGGGTCACAGCTCACAGATGCACCATGCGCTGTGAGCCTGAGGCAATTCCACCTGTCAAGCAGTCAGATACTTATTATTCACACTGTGAAGGTAGGAAGGAGGCTCAGAGATGCTGAGTTACCCGTCCTGGATGAGCAAGCTCAAACCTGAGTCTTCCATTTTCCCACCTGGTGACCTCCTTAAAAGACCATGCCATGTTCTAGCAGAGAGTCTAGATTTCACCACTTTGAGAAAGTGAGCAAGTCTATGTTCTGAGAAACAGGATGCATGGAACCTTGGGAAAAGGCCCTCAGAGGCATTCTGAACTCCAGCCTCCCATCACCTCAGGAGGCTCACCAGGTCTCGACAGTCTTCAGTTCTCTCTCTTTCTCTCTCTCTCTCTCTCTCTCTCCCTCTTTGTTCCTTTGATACTAGGACCAAGCAGCCACTGGCAGCAATTAAATGTTGACATGCACTTAGACTGAGCTTAGATCTCGTTCTCTCTAGATACGTGGGATCTATTCCACAAATCTGGTCACCTTAATTCCTTCAGTACTAGCAGAAGCTGTGGGAACATCAGACGCCTGGCTGAACTGGCCAAAACTCTCTAGCTAGCCATTCAACTAGATTAAACCAGGCAGGTATGCTGGGGTCCTACTATAATCTCACCAAAGAGGGAGGCTTCTGCTGGGGCACTGAAATCTCAAGTCCCCCTGGGCAATTTAGCAAGACCTTGTGTCAAACTAAGAAATAAAAGAGACTAGGGTTCTTGAGTTTGAATCCTAGCGACTGCCCCAACTAGATTAAACTAAGAATTATAGTGAATTTATATTAAATGCTGAACACAGCAGTCAGACAAAGGACTGAGTACTTTGTAGAATCTCATTTAATCTGTCTAATAATCTTGCTACGAAGGGTGAAATTACTGCATCCTTCAGACACAGAAAGCAAGGCTCAGAGGTAGGACTGTCTTAAGAGAAAACGATCTGTGTTGTACATTCAAGACTCAGCTCTTAACCCAGACACAATATACCCTCTTGCAAGAAAGAAGCTACTTGATTCTGTCCAAAATGAAGAGAACTAGCTAAAAGGCAAAATAGTCTAGTTTCTTCCTGTCTTCTGTGTGTGTGTGTGTGTGTGTGTATGTGTGTGCATGTATACACACAATACAATAAAAAAAACTTGGACTGAGGAAGTTTGCTATTCTTCTGTTATAGAGACCTGTCCTTCTAACAGGACACACAGTTTGTCCTACTCCTAACTCGAGGTCACTGCCTTTGCGAAACAATGTGTGTTAACACCCATTTTGTTATCAATCCCATAAAATGCCTGCTCAGAAGCAAGGAGGAGAAGAAGAATGCACTGAATCACAGGCTTTATCCTCTCTCCTGTGGCCATAGGTAGTGGAGACAGAACAGCACACCAGGGACCAGGGGCACAGTTCAGAACCTGTGGCTCCTGAAAGGATGGGTGAGATTATATCCCACACAAGTAAAACTTGCTATGGATCCAGTACACATATCTGTGAAAAGAAAAATCCCACAGCTCAGTGTGAGTTTGATCTCTGGTTCTCACAGGGGACTTCGGGTCAAAAACTGGGATGAAAGGGCTAGGGATCTAGCTCAGTGGTTGCTCTGGCACCTTCCTTGCAAGCACAAGGTCCTAAATTAGATCTTTGGTTCCAAAATAAAACAAAAAACCAGGATGAGCAGGTAGAGTCTCAGCTGGAGCAATTTCTGCTTCTCTTCCATGATCACGTGCACTTTTGGCAGCAAGGGAAGCCTGGAGGTGCACATGGAAGTGGCTGAGAGCTCACCTGAGCCACCACGGCCTTCCTGACATGGGGAAGGTTTTCATGGTGATAAATAAGTGTTTCTTCTTTTAACTATCTTTGAAGTCAAATGATAACTGTCACACCAGCAGGCTTACTTTTACGATATCATAATCTCCGTGTGTTAGTAAAAGGACTACACTTGCCTAGGATTTCCCTCCGTGTCTTTTTTTTTTTTTTTTTAATCTTTTCTCCTTTGTCGTTGGATACTTTCCAGCAAAAGCACAAACATTTTCAACAGATTCTTTCATCAATCTTCTCTAGATTTCTTAGCCCAAGAAGCCAAGAAGAGCCATCAATCAGTGGAAGAGGGTAATGATATGGCCACTCTTTGAATTTATTAAAATATGGATTTCATTCAAATCATCAGAAAAGAATTTTAAAAGGCATATTTTAGAAATAGATAGTTAAAACAAGAAAATGATTATTGGACTCTAGATTAAGAAAATGCAAAGTGTTTCACCTTAAACATGGAATCACTTCATCAAATTGCTTAGTTTTTAAAATTCTCCTTTGGATTTAATTTAAATATTTACTTCACTCATCAACAAATTTGCTACCTTGTCCCTTAAACTCTGTTGCATGTAGGAATGAGAGAAGTTGCTTTCACTCCTACAGTTGATGTGGAATTTGTTCTTCTAAGAAAACCGAAGGTTAATGATTTTTGTCATATTAGGACTAAGACTTAACAATTGCTACAGTTGGCCTTTGTAAAGGTGGGTTTTTCCCCCCTCTGGGCCTTTTGAGGTATTCAGAATAGGTGACAATAGCTTAGAGTTGAGAACATATGTAGAGAGACCCCTGTGGCTTATTGGAAAAAGTTGCTCCATGCTGGTTGGGTGTTTGGTTTAAAAAAAAAAAATACAACCAGAGTTCTTTTATGTTCTGCTAGTTAATGAATGCATGAATGTCAAAATGGGCCAATGGCCTATTCAGGGGGCAAAGCCTCAGCAGCCCCCTTCTTTAAGAACACATCCTGAGATGCAAAATACATTTGCTTAACAAATTAAAATAATGAGATAATTCAATTAGCTTCTTTTTTTAAAAAAAAAAGAAAGAAAAAAGGGTACATCAGGGATTATTGTAATACAAGAACAGGTCATACTACACAAAAGAGAACAAACCAGTTTGAAATAATGTTAAAGAGACTAATAATGGAGGAATGCACATTGAATCATGCACTTGTAAAGAAATTTACATGAAATAATAATTTAGACTACATCTATTTTCAGTGAGCTCTGGCCAACATTTCACTTTGAAAGTTGAAATTAATTAAATGACAGAAAAATATACTGGGACATCTCTACTTCCAAGGACTTCCTCATGCCTGTTAGTGCATGTAAGAAAAGAAGTCTAAATTAACATGTCGCTAGTTAGGGGTCTGTATTCTTGGTTTCTGAGCTCAGAATTATAGCCGAGTAAATCTTTCGGCTCATTAAAGATTGGAAAGTAAAAGTTTTACAGGACCATCCTCATCAAAGTTACTGAACCTCTTCTCTGCCATGGCGGTAAGCGGGGATGGAGAGAGAAAGCAGTTTCAAAGAGAAGGCTGTGGGGCGCACAGAGGACGGGAGACAAAGCCAGCAGGGAGAGTAATGAAAGGGGCAAGTTGTAAAAGGTCACAGTGAGGAGACACGGGAAGCTCTTGGTGCAAAGTGAAAAGAAAGGAGGAAGGAGAGGGAAGGAAGACCAGGGGTTGGGACAGAGCACCGCGCTGCCTCACGACCTGAGCAGAGCCAAAGCAGAGGGACAGGAGGAAGCAGCTTACAGATGTGGTGCTGCCTTCCTCATCTCAAAAACAAGGAGAAGGAATACTCAGAGAACTAACTGGAGTGAGCTGTCTGGCCAGCACAGGAGAAAACTGACCTTGAAATGCAGCTTCCCGCCTCCTGAGCTCAGGCTCCTTGAGCCCTCTCTCCCTAACCAGTGATAATACTACATCAAACCTTTCATTTGGAATGAGAGGTCTGCACAGAGCCTCTGCACATGCACAATGGCCAGAAAACTCTTCTGAGGTGGGGAGAAGTTCTTACGGTTGGTTCATAGTACAGAATAACCCTAAAGGCTGGGGAATTGCTGGCTAGCCACAATTGTCAGCCTGTGACCGCTCTGTGTGGCTGCAGTCCTGCACAAGGAGGCAGTAGGTGAGGCATTAAGAGGACAAGACAAGAAGTCCAGCAAGCACTCTGGATATGATGGACCTTTGGCTGACGAACTCACTGGGTTCCTGAAGGCTGACTGTAACTAAGTTAGTACAGCTGACATCTGGATGTTTATCTGGGTACACACTACAGACAACAAGAGGCAGATAAATCTTCCATTACCTAATCAACCCAAGTTGTTTGTAGGTCAGGCCGGTCATAATCTGAGGGTCTACTGTACTTCCACATGAGAGTCAAGTCATGGAACGGAGCAGGAAGTCTGCTTTATCCAGAGAGGCTGGGGGAAAGGGGAACTTTAAAGCCAAGTAAACACTGGCCTTTTCATACCTCCTCCCCGCTGACCAAGTGGACTGATGGTAGAGTCTGTGAGATTTCTAGGTAACTATTAAAGATGCTGATGATTTTAGCCCAGTTGTCATAATATGGTGAAAAACACCAAGTTAGTAACTCAGAAGGTTGAGGTCCTGGACTCAGTTTGACCTTCATGGAGTTCAGTTTCCTTATTTGTAAACAAGATAGCTACATTCTCTATCTAAGGTACTGCTTTTTCTGTGGCATGGCTTTTGACAAGAGGGAGGCTGAAAACACAGGCAAGCGCTGGAATTTTTCTTTGCAACCAAGAGAGGCCGAGCAGGAAAGAAAACGGAGTAAGGAAGCCAACTAGGTGAGGCGAGCAGGAGAAGCAGTCCGCCTACCCTGGGCACCTACGTGGCCTTCCCGGTTGCTATTTCCAACCAGACAAACCTCAGGTTAAAAATGAGAAAGCTTTCCCCTCACACTCACTCGACTTCCAAATTAAAAACATTTTACAGGTTAGTAAATCTCCAGCTGAGGTGATGTAGCAGAGAACAGCTGTGAAGTAATTTTGATAATGATGAGAATAATAAGCACATGGCAAGGTTCAGGGCTTTGCTGTTGCGGGCTTCAGTGCTCCTGAATAGATAAAAGTGATTAAATACTCCTGATTATCCCTGACCAATATGTAATGGATTTACAGCCCTTTCAATTAGTCAGTATTTGCTTAAGACTCATTATTTTGTCTTTGGTTAAGTAATCAGCCCAGAGACCGCATGTTCTGTCTAATTCCTCTGAGCCGAGTCGTGCAGGGCCCTGACCTTTGAAATGGCCATAGCTCCTAGGCAAGTATAACCACCACCACAGCCGCCCTGTCGCTCTCCCAGCTAATCCTGACACCACGGGCCAGATCGATACACCTTAGTTTGCTACTAATGTCCTTCCATCAAGATGCCCGATTTAGGAATGTGAATCTATCACTTGTCCCTCCTGCCACCGCCCCACCCTTTGCCCTCTGGAGCTTCAGGAGAAAAGCCTATCTGCAGCCACCACCATAAATAAAAGTGGAACCTTGTGCTGGACTCATGACACTGTAACTAATGTCATTCAGCATGGCAACACACAAGTTGGATAATCAAAGAAGACCTTCTGCTTCCAATGCTGTCACTCTACTTTTTGAGCATTAGGCTAACTAGACTGGCCTGAAAACAATATTATGGCAAAAAACGTCCTCTGAAATTTTTACCATTTTCCCAGGATATACAAGTGGACAGTAAAATATAAGCACACCTAGTTGCTCTGTAAAAATATACTGTCATTTTTTTTTTGTCATGAGAGTCTTAAAGTCAACAGTATATACTAACACATAAAACCCACTGTGTAAAGGAGGAGAGAAATAAATTGTTAGTTCAAAAACTCTGCACGAAATTAATCTCCCAGAAGTGAAATAAGGTTAACTTTTAAAATAATGGACTTCAATGGCTAAAAAATAATCTTTAATTTCCACCTTACAAATAAAGGCCTAACAGCACCTACAACCTTCTTTATTTGTCCCAGGAACACATGACATGTTTGCAAACTGCTGCAGGAAGGAAAGTTGCATCTGATGCAGTAAGCTGGGGTGTGCACGTGGCAAGAGGTAGACACTTCCATCAGCAGAGTGACAGGCCTGGGCTTCCTCACAGCAGTGACCTCTGGTTATGGCTGCCTCATCTGAAATGGCTCTCCTCCCAGTCAGCATAAATAACAAATTTACTCCAACATGCTGTTTACAGTCATTGGCCATTTTGAGAAAGATCCTCTGCTGGGCTCTTTCTAGATGTCAGAGGATGTTTCTTTGGATGGTAACAGTTGAAAGAACCTTAACTCATCTACTAGTCATCAGATTTCAAGACAGAGAGAACCGGCACTTGCTTATTTATTTATTTTTTTAAAATCTGAATGAGACAGTAGAACTTGCTCGAAGAGTATAGCAAAACAATGCAATCTTTGTTTTTGTTTTCATCTTGACTTACTGTGAGATGCTGGAACAGCCACGCTCTCATGATATTGGTTGCTACTTTGGGGAAAATGCCTCTTTTCTTCTGGCGTTTTTTGTCCTTGTCTGGGTCGTCATCGTCACCTGTCCCAGGTGACGCTACACTGTTGTCTAAACCATCCCCTGGTAAAAAGAAATGAAGATGAGTTAGCACAAACACAGTGAGCATGGCGACAACAGGATGTGGCTAATGACGAGCTCGGCGAAGCTTGTTGAAAGAAATCCATTAAGCAAGTATATGCTCTTTCATTAAAGTATAATTGGAGGCACAAATATGTAAAAGACAAAATTAAACCAGGCCTCTTCAAATGTTAATTTTGTGTGTCTCACACTTGCCCATATCATTAATTCAATTATAATTGTGTCCTTGACACAGCACAGAAGCTCTTTGTCAATGATGGAATCCAATGTGAGGAAAAGGTTCTCATGAAGGACACCCGATTGGTGGCGACTGGCCCCTGCGCCCATTGTGCACACAGACTGTGGGACAATCAAGTTAAATGTTCTGTAGCCTATATATTCTTGGTTGCCTGCATAGGTGACAGTAACAGCATCACTGTTGATTGCACATCACGCACCGCCTGCTCTCCCTCTCCTAGAACTGTCACCTCCCAAGCACGCACATTCACAGACTCCTCGAGTGACCTGCACCCTGCATTTGCATGAAATGAAAACTTTGGGCTCCCTGTACCCCTGATCATTATCATGGGAGGGGGTTCACATCAAGGTAGGGCACTCGCTTAATCAGAAGTTTCTATCAACATCTTTCTCTTCTATGCTTTTCTCTGGCATTAATTGTGCATTAGCAAAAATCATTTACTTTTAACAGTCATAGTTATTTTTTCTTGCCCTCCGGCAAAAATGCCTTGAAAGCCTGCCTGGAGGGCATCTAAATTATGTATCTGAAAAACTCTTCTGGCAAGGCATTGCAGGACCCCTACTTTCTTAAAATTCATACGAGCACGTCTTCCTGTTTTTGGGAAGGCATCAATCAAGACCAGCAATATATGCCACATCCCTACATTAATATTTGAACTAATAACTTTAAAAAAAGGAAAGAAACAAGATCCGACTTGTGGCATAATCAAATGCAAAATAAATGAAGAATACGGGGACAGCACTGGGGCTTTATAGATGGCAGTGTTTTCCTTGCACATCATTAGCCTGGAGCCACACGAAGGAGGAAAACAGAGAAGTGGAGAGTTTATGCTCCCTGCTGGTGTTTAAGAAGCCGGGGTCCTGGAAGAACATCTGGGAATTGCAGTGAGATGGGGGTTTTTGTAATTTAAGAATAGACATTCATTAGCAGTAAATGCCATAAATCCCATGCTAAGTAAAAACCTTGTCTGAGAAAGCCTAAAACAATAAACTCTGTGCTCAATGTAGCTTGAGCTGGATGCTCTGCAGCTTCCCGAGGAATGCGAGAGACCCACCAGCTCTCTCCCAGGCCCACTCCCTCCTGCCCGGATTGGATTGGATCATGCTACAACGGCCTTCCTGCCCGCTGGGTCACTGGCCTTCAAACCTCTGGGTCGGCTCTGTGGGCTTCCCTGTACCTGTTCTTTTTCTTTCTCGCCGAAAAAACCCTCAACCTCCTTTGACCAGAGAAGCAGAAAAACCACAGCAAAGAGCTGGCAGATTAATTTTATTGACATTTCCATTTTCACTGCAACGCGATACCCTCCATCACATGGAAGAGATGACCCTCACTATTTACAGACTGACAGGCCACTTCATTACAACCACCCTGCCCCAAGGCAAAGCAGCTCCCTTCCATCTGCCCAAACACTAGAGCATGACCCTGAAGTTGCTGTTCTCTTTTTCTTTGCCTTCTGTTATGATGAGAAAGAGAGAGAGAAAGAAAGAGAAAGAGAGAGAGAGAGAGAGAGAGAGGGAGAAAGGGAGGAAGGGAGAGGGGGAGGGAGGAAGGGGGGAGAGAGGGAGGGCGAGGGACCTCCAAATATTCAAACAAATCAGTGGACAGGGAACAAAGGCTTTTAACTTTCTGAACTGGATATATAGTCTTTCTTTCATCTGTCTACCCATCCTGCACACCTATATGCACCAGGGGGTCACAAACACAAGACACACACACACGAGCTCACGCAGAAACACGCACATGCTTTCCACCATGCCAAGGAACTGCTGCGAGGCAAATTCTCACCCACACTAATGGCTTCTGACTGCTCCCTGGCAACCCCGGCACTTTAACCTGGGCGGATGTGCTCTCCAAAATCCAGACACTGGCGCGATCTCATCAGCTGTTCATGTGACACAGATGGAGAGTGGCTATTAGGAGCCAGGCACAGGGCCTTGGGGATCTGAGGTGCTGTTCTGCAGCCTGAGGCAATTTTGAAAAGCAGCACCCGGAGATGAGGAAAGAGAAAAAAAAATCCACATTGAAAGTGCAAGTTTGAAGTCAGTCAGTCTGTCTGTCTACCTCCCACAGATAGAGATATCTTTGCTGCCCATGCAGAATCTATGTGGGCTATCTGGATGTACATTTCAGATAATGTATGTATGGGACAGCTCTGCCTTCAGTGTCTTCCAAATATAAAAACACGCTCTGTAAACAATGCCTGTGTGTATGTATTTCTTCCTAAGCACATATGGTTTCTGTGTATATGTTTAAGCTGAAATTGTCAGGATTTTGTTAAAAATCTCATTTAGCTTTTTTGATAGATTTTTGAACATCCTTCTTTTAAAAGGTTAATGGCTTAATTGAAGGAAGTTCAACAAAAAAGGCATTTGCCTTTTTAACCCAATCAATGACCTTAAAAATGAGAGAGACAGTGTGTCCACGGCACTTTTTCTCCTGCTTAAAAGCAGAGGGCCGATACTGCCTTCAAATTATATGATTCACTGTAGTCGTTGAGCATCCTTTAATGATTGATTTAAACTGGAGAAACAGGAGCTTTACATGAATTTTAATATAAAGCAGTCCGTGTTACAAAAATGTTGCAAAATATTCAAAATAAGAGCCCATGTAACAAAGAATTATAAACAAAAATGTGTCTGGATTTGTATTGATAAGTAGATACCAGACAGAAGACTTTCATAGTAGTGTTTATATCTCTATAAAAAGAAGAATTTTCCACTCCCAAATCCAACAATAAATACCATTGTTTTCCCCTCCACTGGACTGCGCACCAATTCCAGCAAACAGTACTAACGGCATAAAGAAAATTTTTGAAAGGCAACTGTGTGTTCTGCCACCTATCATAAAATTTTGCAGATGATGCAAGAGTCAGTATCTGTTAAAGTGAAGATCATTTTTTTGTTTGGGAGTTTGTGGGCTGCACAGAAGATGCCTGACAATCCTGGCACATGTGCCAGGTGAGTAAATGTGCTAAAAGGGGCGTGGAGAGGAGCAAAAGTGCATGGGCCAAAGGAGGCAGAGACTGATGGCATATACCCATGTGTGGAGCCCTCGAGGAAAGCAATGGTCTCATTGATATTATGCTAAAAGTACACCTCTCTGCCTGTCGGGAGCAGACACACAGTTGCTGCTGGGTGCGTGGACAACTGAACTACCCCCTGACCCTGCCCTCCTCTCTTCTTGGCATTCCTCACACGGTCATTCCTCTGGAGAGGTGCAGCCCCATGTGCTTAGTTGCTGCTAAACATGTGCTGCTCTGAAGCCCTCAGTGCCCGAGGGATGGTCTCAGGGGCTGGAGCACAGCCCACTCCACTGGTAGTGCCAGCCCTGATGATGAAAAACCAAAGAAAGAATTACTGAGCTTGCTTCTTTTAAAAGGCTGCTAACCCTATGACCAAGGGCACAGTCTAAGTTTGGGGCAAAATACTCGAAACAGATGTATATTATTGGAACACAAAGCATGTGACCATGAGAAGGAGGATTCAAGGCCTGTGGAAAGATGAATTTGAAGGAGATTAAATGATCAAGGGAGACTGTTAAAGATGCAGGTCCCAAGGCCTCAGTCCAAATTCACCGAATCAAAATATCCTAGGGCAGAGACCAGGAATTTGTATTTCTAACAAGTTCCTTAAATTTGCTACAATCAGCCAACACTGGTTCTTTAACTGGGTTTTGGATGCCACCCAACTGGATGACCTAGCTTGAAACGAGACACAACCTCTGGAAGAGTAGGTTCTTAAAATTCGACTTTAATCTAGGAACAGGGTTGGTGGTTAGAATGGGAGACTTTAGTATGGCCAAGCCCCCTTCAGGGAAGGAAAGCCACAGCACTCTGCCATCATCAGGCAGCTTCACCCTAATCTTCTGGGGGTGTGGGTTCAGCAGAACCAAGAAGCTACAGAACAATTAGGACTAGCAGCTTAAGAAACTATAAGAAAGGCAACTTCTCAGGGTGACCAAGACCTACTGGATCTACAATGTTAGGTGGAAGGCCCGCTCATCTCGCTGTGAGCGAGCCCTCTAGGTGGCTCTCAGGCCATGTGCATTGGAGGACCATGCAGCCTCTCCCCTGGGTCTGCTTTCCCTCTGATCTAATCTCTGCATCCTCCTCCTGCTGGAAGACTCGGAAGTATTTTGAGAGCATCTCTAGCTGGATTTACACCCATGCTCTCGAGGAAGTCATACATATTTCCCACAGCTCTGCAGACTGCGCTTTGAGTGAGGCATGGTTGTGGTAAGCAGCTCCAGCCTTCATTTACCTAAAGAGCAATCCTGAGACTGACCAGCGGCAAGAAGCTAAGTCCTGGGACATCATAGGCATCAGGGAGCAGGGGAAATCCACATGCACAGCTGTATATTCAATGAGTCAGGGGGCCACAGGCAGGCTGTGAAAGCATCCTCGGGCAGAAACTCCCTTCCATGAAACTGCTGATCATAAAAACTACCCAAGGCAAAGGACATGACTTCTTGTCATTGGCATACTGTCTTACTCCTTTTCGCCAAAAGTCTGTTTCCATTTTAGACATCAATGGCATGGCTTGAAGTAAAGAAATTATAAGAACAGTGATGAGATGCTATGATCAGTCTAATACCATGGAGACAGGGCCTTCGCCTTCTCTTTTGTCCCATCAGGAACGCATCGTGACAACCAAGATGGTATTGTCCCATCTGCTTCCACTCACCCTGGCCCCTAAAAGCATAAGCACTTACCAAGCGGAAACTGAGGCCAAGAGGTTAAATCTCTGTCCAAGATCCCACAGGATAAAACGGAGCCCAGAATGAGCAACTCTGAGTCAGTCTCCCTCCACTGGCTGCACACGAACACTGGAAAGGATCTCTTCCTCCCCAAAACACTATCTTGTCTGAATCCCACTACCAATGACAGAAGCACACAGTGCCTAATTCCACAGGGGAAGGTCTGAGCAGAGGAAAGAGACCTGTGTCAAGACCCAAAGGTTGGAACTGAGCCATGGCCCGGGCAGGCTGGCCTCAGTGGGAGACGTACACTACTTCCTCCTCAAATTGGCCAGTGGAGCAAACGTGTTAGAGACAGACAGCACAGCCAATGGCTTTGAGGCTCAAGACTAGTACAAATGGCTTCTCATAGTCCATGGGGAGACTCTGAGATGGACAGCAGCAAGCTGACGGAGGAGCAGACAGCCCCACAAATCTAAGTCCCCCTGTCCACATTGTCAAGATTTCTTGGACTGTGATGCTATCATTGTGTGGACTATCCAATACTTCAAGGGGCTGGGATTAAAATTACAGATGCATTCTCCTCCTTCAAAGTCACCTTTTTAAGCACAGGACATTTCAGACGGTTGGGCAAGAAAACCCCAACCACCTAAAACTAGCCATGTTTAGAAAAGTAGTAGGACAAATAAAAAATGGTTTTGGTGAACAGTATTTGTACTTTCATGGGGTAAGCTGATGGTCCACATTTTCTAATCATTTTTCTTGTTCTGGACCAAGTTGAATAGTTAAATTCATTTGTTAAAAAATATATGTTAAATAAATAATAATAGCTAATCTAGAAGAATAAGCCTCTTTTCTTTTGAGCAGTAGAAACTCATTATATTCATTGTCCTTTTCATTTTTCAGTTTAAATTCACTAATTTAGAGCCACGCACGGCAGTGCATGCCTGTGAGCCCAGAACTCATGTAGCTGAGGCAGGAGGATCACTGTGAATTGGAGGCCAGCCTGGGCTACACAGTGAGTTCAAAGCTAATTTGAACTGGCTTTGACTGCCTAGCAACAGCCTGTCTCCAAAGACAAAATTAAGTAATAAACTCACTAATTCAACAGATAATCAATTAATATTGATGTCTTCCAAAAATTCATTTCCAGAAGCCTTGTATAGTCATGAATATATAGATATTATATATGTTATATATGATTAGAAACCTACATATACTAAATTGTAGTGCATACACTATAATATCTTCAGATGCCTATGGTCTTACATAGGCATGTATGTGCACAGGTGTACACAGTTCCAGAAACGTTCCTACATAATGTGAAACGCAGACTTTGGATGTTAGTTCTTTATCTGAAGAACATGCACAGTACAGTCTCCTCTTCTTCCTCGACACTGTCCTCACTTTTATCCTCATCATACCGGCCCTGTCACTGGCCCTGGCACCGTTCCCATCCTTACTTAATTTTCACACAAATGAAGGAGCCACTACATCAACTTCATTTCATGGATAAGAAGACTGAACCTCTGAGAAATGAGGTAACTGACTGGACACAAGGCCGAGTGGCATGAGGGTGCTGTGTACTTCAAGGCTCTCACAGACCCTCTGTCTGCAGACTGCTGGAGAACGGGAGGTAGTGGGGGACATGAGGGCCTAAACCAGCTCATTTAAAAGCCTTTATAAGCCAAGAATTAAGCCAAAGCATATTGTTTTACAGAAAAGACTAATTTACAGAAAATTTACAAAAAAATTTACAGAAAAGAAAAATGTCATTTCTTTTTCCTATGGATCTAAAACCTAAATATGATTTTGAAGCAAGAATATCTGTTGACTTTTAAAGACTTCTCTGAGTCAAGGAATTGTTCAGGATTACATTCCTTTAATCCTCTCTGGTGACTCAGAATAGACTTTCTCTTCATTTAAAAACCTTCCCCTTTGCCAGAAAACTCCTATTCAACATTCAAAACCCAGTGAAAAACAAAGCTCCTATGGAAGGCTTTTCCCTTAGTTCTCATAAACAGAAAGAGTAGACATTATTTCTTCAACATTTTGTTCTTATTTCCATTTTCTGTTTTCAATTTACCTGCTCACTAGTTTGTCTGTTTGTGACCTTCTCCAAGGTAGGATCCATGTCTAAATCACTTCTGATCCTAATCACACAGGGCAAATATTCACATATTAGTAAAATGAAAAATTTGGTAGTGCGAGCCACTTGGTGTATTTTTTGGGAGCTCCTCACACTACAACCTGCTTTGAGGGAAGAGGGCATAAAGAAAACTCCCTAGCTTGTGGTCATCAGTCCTCGGGTTGTTTGTTTCCTTTTTCCTGCCCTCTGGAACCTTGGATTGCGCTCAGCCTGACATCCACACGATGGGTATTCCTCTTCACAGAAACCCGACACTTGTGTCTTCTGCTGTCTATGAAAGCAGTGCTCCATCTCTAACCTGCCCTTTTCCAGGGGAAACAGAGGGGGAGAGAGAGAGGAGAGAGAGAGAGAGAGAGAGAAAGAAAAAGAGTGCACCCAGAAAGCTACTCACTGCCCAAGGGTGACATCACCATGGCCGGGCAGCACACAGTACTTGTGAACTAATTTTCTTTATCACTTCTATATGTTTTTTTCTCTTCGTACAATGAGTGGCACTTGGAAAACAGGATTCAAAAGTACTAGAACCGGGGATATAGCTCAGTGGTTCCGGCATCTGTCTTGCAAGTGCAAGGGCCCGGGTTCAATCCCCAGTAACCACATAACAATACTGGGTGTGGAGACCCACACCCAGCAGCAACCAGTACCACATACCACAGTGCCGGGCGTGGTGGCTCACGCCTGTAATCCCAGCACTTGAGAGGCAGAGGCAGGAGGATTGCTGTGATGTGAGTTGGAGGCTGAGCTCAGGGCCAGCCTGAACCACAAAGTGAGACCCTGTCTCAAAAAACCTTAAAAAAAAAAAAAGTACTAGGAGTCAGAAGGTATTTTCTTACAGAGTTGTTAGGGAGTCCCTTCCTGGTATGTACTGACATATCCCCCTGAGAAACCTGATAAATGGGGAGGGCGGGGCATAGTGCCTCATGCCTGTAATGGCAGCGCTCTGTATGAGGCTAAAATGGGAGGATTTCAAGCTTGAGCCCATCCTGGGCAAGTAGGTGATTAGTATAAAACGAATCTGGAGATGTGGCCCAGTGTGACGGTCCTGGGTTCAAACTCTAGTACCAGAAGAAAGAAAGAAGAGGGAGAAAAAAAGAGGACAGAGAAAGAGAGAATGGAGGGTCTGAAGGGACAATAGGAGAAAACACAGCAGCTTCTGGCTGCTCGCTTTCAGAAGACAGCCTTGCAAAACCTGCTTTCCAAGAACCACTGACAAAGTGAACCTTTTTCCATAAGCAACATTTTTTCACATCAGAGCAGTTGAATGAGGTGGAGAGAGGTGGGCTGGGGGCTGTGGACCCAGAAACCTAGGGAGAAGGAGGGGCCAGCGGTGAGACCCGCTAATTACTGATCTCTTTTTTTTTTTTTTTTTTTTTTTTTTTTTTTTTTCTCTCCTGCTGTGCTTAACTGTCTGGACACGTTAAAGTGGAATTTTTCAGAGATTTTTCAAGTGACTCGTTCCTAGCCCACGAGCACGGAGGGGAGCAGCGGAGATGAAATGCTTGCGTTTACATGCAACATTTACTAACCGTGTGGGTTTTCCGACATTAAAGAGAAGACAGTGACCCAGGCCACCTTTTGCACACTCAAAAGAGCACTGAAAAAAAAAAAAAAAACAAGTCTTCATCGGCTTACCTCAGGCCTCCCGGTCCTGAACACCCTCCCCCCGGAGTGGAGCAGAAAGGAGAAAAAGAGCGGATTTTGTGGTCCTTTCTCTCCAACTTTTCAGGCGGTATAAGCAGCATTTACCAAATTCAGCCCCAAATGGCTCCAAATGCTGAGAGCGGCAGGGGCTCACTCTTTGTTATCCTCTCTCTATTTACACAGGCTCTCACTGAAGAGACAGACCTAGAGCACTTCATTCTCACCCGCTCGCCCTGCACTGTGGCCCAGCCAGTGTCCTCCTGGCCTGCCAGGGCTGGGGGGGTGGGCACCGGGAGAAGGTGACAAACCACTCCCTGACTGAGGCCCAGACGATCTGGCTGGCCAGGCAGCTGCAGAGCACACAGGCCTGCAGAGACGGGCTAACCTTCCAGAAGAGCAGGAAACCCAGCCAAGGCTGTGCAAATGTGCGTCCAGAGACAAGTAACGCGCACTTGAAAATATGCATCTATACGTTATAATGGAAAGTCGTGGGGGAAGGAAAAAAATTCAGAGACTGTAGCTTGGATGAAAACCACTCACCCACTGGTTGGAAAAATAAAGTGTAAAAACAGACAGATGGACACATATGTAAATGTGGCTGTGTTTTTAGGCTTTAGCTGGCAACGTGAGTGTCGTAGTATAGTTTTGCACGCCTGTATTTTCCATATCATGTTGAATCCTGTTAACTGTTGAACAGAAACATCTCATACTGGTCCTTGACCAAATCCGTCCCCTCAATTTACCCGGTAGGAGCCATAAAATGGCTTTGTTTATTGACTGGAACTCTCTAATCCTTCAGAGCAGAAGTGAACGAAAGCTCGCAACACTCTTAGCCTGTTTTTCACTTTATTTGGTTATTCGCATTTGAATATATGTATTTCATTCATTCTCCTCTGAAATGTATATGTGTAGAGATATATGTATGTAATTTACAGACGTCAAAGTATCTAAAATGCTATCTTTTCTCTGCGGTATCCCCCAGAATCCTCCAAAGGATACTGACTGAATGAATCCAGTCGAAAAATCTATTCCTCTGCCATTGTAATTCAGTAGATTGCCTAATCTCTGTGGTGCAGGATAAAAGAATGTACTTGTTACTCAGTTACCTGATAAGCACACATAAAAGTACAGAGTATGTTCTGAAGTTATTCACAGTACATCATCATAAAGCTCTGCTGGGCACTCTAATGATTCATTTTTAGTGATCTCTCCAATGCCCTTTTCCACAGTTAACACTCAGGTTTTATTAAGGTAGAAAGCAGGGACAAATGTCCACTCAAGTCCCAGCTCTCAAATTTGCCTCTACTTGCACTGCACTACCTACAGCTAAAGCTTTTTAAATGTTCTGCTCGCTTCCCTGGAGTGGCATTTCAGCTAACAGAGTTCACAATCTTTCCGCCCCAAACACAGAAGGCTGCTATCTTTGAGTCATCCTAGGAATGTGCCAGATACCATCATCTCCCTCCTGTGATACAAAGAACCAGAGAGAAAAAGAGATCCAGAGAAGACCAAGCTGATCAAGTTACCAACAGACCAGAATGCCCTCTTAGGAGGTTAATCTTGGAACCAGTAAATGTTATAATTAGGAGCCTGGAAGTTGGGCTGAGGCTGACCATTGAAATAAAGACCCTAAAAGAGAAAGTATGAATGGAACACTGCTCTTTCACCTAATGGTCCGACAGCAGGGTCATGGTATTTACGGAAAATTATACAAAAATGACTTACTATGGTTTATAAGTCTCTTTCCCACATCTCCTACAGAAGGAAAAAGGTGGTTGGGAGAGATGTCTTCCCAATTTCCTTTAGCTATGTTTCAGTACAAATTGTGAAAATTATGCAAATAACAATTTTGGCACCTTTGCTGAAGGAAAACATTATTAAATTATGCTCTAAGTATTTTGTCTGCTTTAGTAATTACTCTTGTAACTGTAAATATAAATAGCTGTTATTCTGTTTAAATTTTTAATCATGCAAAATATTGTCACATAAAGTGTCCTTCTGTTGCAGTCTAACTGGGATTTTCTTTTTTAAAATATCCATATTTAACTGAAGTGGACTATATTTAGCATTGTAAAGTGTTTTAGTAAAGATAGCTGGCTAACATCTCTGAATCAACAGGTCTTTGAAGGAAAGATATGGCCTTTATATTTGCAAAAAGTATTTTTTCCACGCAAGTCGATTAAGTATAATTTAAGTATTTTATGTTAAAAATAGAATGCAGTTAGTTGGCTCCTAAAGTTATATTAACTACAGCAAAAGAATATAGTGGGAAATATACTGATAATATTTTCATTTTATCATTAATTGTAGAATTGTATATCTTATTGTCTCTTTCAGCATAGTATAATATTAAATGAAACATTACATATTTTAAATAATAAAATCTGTTAGATGTAGCAATAATAAATAATAACAAAGTTTGTTAGATGTACCAATAAAACCAGTTTGATTTATAGCAGAAATTATTTCATTTCACTTTTAGAGTCCTAGCTTCCTTACCATAATTGATATGTAAAACACAAATAAGGTGATACATTTTTATAATTCAAAAGAGTTGATGAGTTTGGATTCTTAATGCCATCTTCTTCTGAATTTATAACAGCACAATCAGTTCAAGAAGCAGAATAATAAAATACATCAAGCAAGACCTTTTAAATATTTCCTCTGTCAGTTATTATAAACAAACAACAGAATATTTAATATCAGCACAACCTTGAAGCTGACATTAAATAACACATACACACGAGCCCCACAATAGCCCTTTACGTCATGAGAAAAGATAGCCATCTTTATAATAATAATAATGATCACTAAGACAACTGGATTGAGATATCTATTGACACATGCTGCAGGAAGGTTTTAGGAAGTTAGTCAGAGGTACATGTGGAACAATGGTGTTATGAATTTGATAACTGGTTTTAGGTGAGTACTTTCTAAACCATTAACATCAGCCTGAGAGCATATTTGTTCACTACTCATGAGTCATATGATATCTTTTTTTTTTTCAAAGAACATTTTCACACAACAGAGTTGCCTAAACAAACTCTCAATTTTTGTTTAAGAAGTTTGTTAGTAAATAAGTAACATTGTAAAAGATAGCAATTATGACTTTTGGCACACCATTGTGAATAATGATTTAAATAAGAATGGTGCTATGACGTGAGAACAAATAGGTATGATTTTATAATGTAATACAAATGGATATCCATGATATATATGTAACAACCCTAGGGAAATAAATAATGTATGTACATAATAAGAACAATCCGATAGCACAACTTGATTGTTCTACATTCAGCCTATACACTACAGAGCCTCAGACACAGGAGTCCTTTAAAAGTACTTTAAAATGACTGCTAATGGGCATGAGGTTTCTTCTGGGTGATGAGCATATTCTAAAATTAATCATGTTGATGGTTGCATGACTCTGTGAATACACTAACAAACATCAAATTGTACACTTAGCATGGGTGATATCCAGTGTGCGAGTTATACCTCAAGAAAGCTATTACATAATTTTTTTTAAAAAGAGAAGATTGTACCTTCCAAATCAAAGAAGTGTGCCGAAAAAGATAAAAGCCTAGTGGCTGAAGGAAGGCAAACATAATCTTTCCTTAACTGCCTCTCACTAAGGCAAGTGTGGTGCCCTTCACACAGACAAACATATGTACTAAAAACATTTGGGATGAATTTTATATTGTGTATGTTACATAGATGTATCATGAAAAGTAGATTCTTCTTCATGCTAAAACCAAACCCTTTCCACCTCCAATTCTATTACATCATAGCAGAAATGTAGTCTAAATTATTTACTCTTCCTAGGCTATTACTCGTAATAATGCCAGATGATCTCCAAAAACAGATATAACACACACACCACACACACCCTACATTTCTTCCACCCCATTACTGTAAGCATCTTCAAGTCAAGATCCAGGTCTTCTACATTTTTCTTAGCATTCTTAGAATTTTGTATAATATTATGGATGCCATATTTGTCTAAGCATTTATGGAAAAACCAATGGATGACTCATTTCTTGGAATATGCATATGAGCTTTATGGGCTTGTATCTAAAATTCAGAAACAGAAACTTTCCAGAGTGATGGTCTCCAAGAGTTGAAAATTGGCCGTGTAGTTGATGTGTCATAGATTTCAAAGTCATTAACTTGTAAGATACAGGAAGAAACAACTTTACTAAAATAGGAAATAAACAAAGGAGAGGCACCTGCATTCCCAATAGTGTGCTACATATTTGGCTCACCTTCATCCTAAATTTCCAGCTCTAGTCTATAGCTTTGGGCAGCTGTGCTACTTTCTCTCATTATTAAGGACTCATTTCCAACAGAGTCCTGGTCCCTCCTCTCTGTCCCTCTTTCCTTCTCCACATAAGTACAGAGTCACATGTCCTTGTGAAGAAATGATGCTGCAATAGAAGACAAAGATTTGAAATAAAGCAAATCTTGTGAAAAATCCCCAGGTTTACTTTTTATTGGTGGAGTGTTACTTTGGTTAAGAGATTAACCCTCCTCTGAACCTCAGTGTTCTCACCTGTGAAATAGGGAAAATTATACACACTTAAAAGGTTAATTGTGAAAAGCAGGTGAATTCTTAAGAACAGGAGCTGATGTTTATTACATTCTCATGCCATAGCAGGTGTTTTACACTTAAGATGATGAAGAACTTTATACACCTAGTCTCACACAGTATCTGACATAACGAAAGCACATCAGTAGGTGTTAGTTATTTCTTATCTTACCATGAGAGAGCAAGAAGAAAGACAGTAACAAAACATAGTGAATCTATATGCTAAAATGCAAGCCAACAACCGAAAGGGCAAATTTAAGGCCAGGAGTGATGGTGCATCCTCCTACTCCCAGTTTCTCTAGGGGATAAGGCTGAAGGATCAAGTGTTCAAGCCTGGGCAACACAAGAGATTCCATTGCAATAAAAAAACTACTAAAACTAGGCAACATATTCCATCTCTCAATGATTATGCTAAATGGAAGAAATTAAACATAAAAGATTTCATACTGCATGAGTCTAAATATGTTCAATTCTAGAAAGTCCAAAACAAATTCTTAATGACCAGAGTAGGTTAGTGGTCAGCTGAGACCTGTGCCCAAGGAAGGATGGACTACAGGAGGTCTAAGGAAACTTTTTGGTGTGTGATGGAAGTGTTCAGGACCATGAGAAGCTGCAGGTCTCATGAGGGTATACAGTTGTAAAATTCACTCAATTATCTATGTAGGGTAAGTTTTTATATGGAAATCAGGTGTCCATCAAGTTGGTAAAGGTAATGGTAGGTAATGGTAAGGAGAGGTTAGTTAAACCTCCATAAATCTGTTATTTGACACAATTCAGTTGGAACTGTAGCACAGGTAGAAAGAGGCAGAATGGGTCTCTTACCAGTTTCTACAGTGAAGTTCTCAAAGGGAAAAATGACTTGGGGGAATATTTAAAGGATGCTTTCGAGACAGTCCAGTATGGCATTTATAAAGCTGTTCACTGACAAAGACGGAAGGTGACTGGTCCAACACATCTGGCAGATTGTTCTGAAAAGGGCTCCATCAACCAGATCTCACTGTGACACATGTTAATAAAGAATTAGTCAAGTTACAAAACCCACCAATAATGTTTTAAAGTAATAAACAATGACTTTAAAAGTCTTCAGGGATTTCAGTAGAAACTCACACCTGCTAATTCTAAGAGACCTCACAACATCAGAGATCCTTGTCAGTTTCAGAAAGAAATGGCACCACTTGTTGAAGACCCCTCTAAGCATCCACAGGATGAAAATCTAATGGACAACGTAAGATTATTATTAAGCCACACAGCCAGCTCTAGACCTTCAGAGTCTCTGAATCTACTAGGTGGGGACAGAAACAACTGATATTTGTGGATCACTTACTATGTGCTCCATACAACAGGCCTCAGCCCATCCACAGAACAGCTCAGACTCGCTTTGGTAATCCCTGTCTAATACACAGAGGAACCAAAGAGGCAGACAAGGCAAAAACTGGCCTAAAGTTATGCGCAGGGTTGACAGCACAGCTACATCTTGAACTCAAGTCTCTGCTGTCCACTGTAGTAAGCAGCCTCCATTCCAACACAAAACGGCATTTGTAATTTTAAAGAATAATTGTAAGGAGAGACAGCGCCTCTTGGCTTTGAGCCTGGGGAGCACAGCCCCTGACTAACACCTGATCACGGCCAAGTAGTTCTGTAATGTGCAATGATAGTTGGCTCATGTTAGAAAATCAATAAAGGTCAGTTTCCTCATCTCTTTGTCTTTCCTTCTTTCACTAGTCCTAAAGTCCTATTCATATGGATAAACAAGAAAATAGTCATCATTGGCCGAAATGTACATTTGCTAAAGAGACAATTGCCTCATTCCTCCAGAATTCCTATTTCAAAGTGACTACAAAAGCAAAGGGCCATGAGCATCACTGAATAGGAAACATTACAAGACCTGACTGCCATCCAACCCATTCGATGAAAGTGTGAGCGCAAGTGCAGAACCCACTGCCATTGCACACCCCCATGTTGCCACAGTGAGAGACCATTCAAGGGCTGAACTTCACCCAGGACCTGTTCACTAAGTAAACAGGAACTAGAAAGGGTTTTGCTTGAGAGGAAAAGTTGTTCAGCCACTTGCCTGGAGGAAAGGAAAGGGCTCACTTTCTCTGGGTTATCACAGACCTGCAGCCAACCAGCCTATGGGAAGACTGACGTCTCTGCTTTAAGCGCAGATCTCAGAGCCACCAATCAAAGAGCAGTGCAGGCTTCATATCCTGACGCAGCACATTTCTGAATCTTGCTCACACTAGGCTGGGGAGCCATTCTTCTCAGTGATAAAGTTGGTGAATGCACTCTTGAGAAGATAACAAATTAAAAACCAGCTGACTCGACACCATTTGAGTGAGGAATTCATTGCTGACCCAGTACAACACAATTTCCACCACCAGTCAGTAATCACTGAAAAGGGGCTGACTGCACTTCATAATTGTAAAACAACTCCTAACACAGGGTCTCATCCCTGTTAGTGGTAACTGTCCCATTTGTATCACACAGATTTACTAAAATGGGTAATCATTTTCTCAGCTATTTATATCTCAAATCTTACGATGTGTGAAAATTCAAAGATTCTAAAACAAATTTGGAATCCCTAAAAATGCTGCATTATTTAAACGACCAGAAATGAGAAAAGAACTACATAACCTAGAGGATTATTTCATTTTGAAAATATACTTTGCATCTGTAGAATATTCGGTAAAATATCTAGCTTTTCTACAGTTGCTGTATTATTCTGGTAGGCAGTGAAGTTGACCTTTTTTATGTAAGCCATTAGATGTCAGGAAAATAATTACTGGATTAGTTACTGTGAGGCTTGTGTCACAATTTAGGCATGTGTGATCTTGCCTATCAATATTTCATATTTACAAAATGATTTTTCAGCTTTCAAATTATTTTTTTCAATAATCGATTACCATAACAAAGTAGAAGGTCCTTATATTATCACCCTCATTTAACAGATAAGACAAGTGAGGTTAACATTTTGGTGACTTCCTACCTTGCCTAAAGCACAATGGTATATGAACGTTTTTAGGCTGAGCCACCTAAAATTGCTAATATTTCACCAGTTTTGATCTACTAAAGTGACAAAGTAGTATTTTCAGGTTGCTATCAGTTATAATATTATTAGTACTTTTGCTTTTTCCTGTTTTCCAATTTTCTTGTTCTTATCATTGTATTTAGCTTCATTTTATAAGTTTTTAAATTATTTTGTCTTTGAGCATTGAGTAAATAAAAAAGGTAAACAGGCAATAATTACAAATAATAGAAGCCCCAACTTCTGAAAAACCAATGATTTCATAGTTAAAAATCTTAGCAATGAAGAGTGAGGAGGCTTTTAAACAGAGATGTGAAAGGAAGGTGGTCCGTGATATTTAGAAAAGGGGAGTACCCTTATCGATTCCAATTTTAGATTTCAACCATAGCAATAAGCACAGGGAAATGATAAATGCCTGTCCTGTCTTTATGCCTCTAGAGAAATCTGCCCTCAAAATGTTTTCTGTAACAACAGTAGCATTAATACAAAATAATATGTACTTGCCCCTCACTCTAACAAACACTGTGCGAATGACCTCATTGAATTCTCATTATCCCTTCAGGATTGGCTCTCATTTTCCACATGAGAAAGTGAGGCTGAGACAGATAACTGGGTGGACCAAACTTCCCCAAGGTCACTCACAGGGATAAAAAACAAGAGAGGGGTTACACCCACCTCCGCATCCTCAGCAGTCAGACCTCAGGGGCTGTAGATCATTCATACAGGTTTTTCCATCATCTTATAAACCTTTCTAACATTTCTACACATTATTGAATTAGTCAAAGTTTTTGTGGTCAATCGAGATAATCAGAAACTTGTATTTAATCATGAAACCAGGCAGGGTGAAAATAGGCACATAGGTCCTTCTTGTCACACGGTCCCAAACTTGAAGTTCATAGAACAGTGCCTGGCATGTGGCAGACACTAATCTAATCGGTGCTGGGGCCTGAACTCAGTGCTGTGTGCATGCTCAGCATGCATTATGTTACTAATGTTCACCCTGGCATCATTCTAATGCTCCCTGTCACTTTTGTCATTCTTAGAGTCTTACCTTCAACTGTCTTCCTGTGAGAAAGCAGAGAGCTCTTAGTCACTCCACGCTAGACAACATTACTCCACTTTGGAGACTTCCTCCCCTACTGCAGTCAGCTGTACAATTGATTCATCTCACTGACAAAAACGTGATAAAAGAACTCCAACCACAGAGGTGGGGAAACCACGCTTTTCCCCTGGAACAAATGTGCTTGCTGATGGCCAGCCTGCTTTTCTTCTCTCGCCAAGGTTCAGTAAGTACTGAAGGCTAGGCCTGGGGAAGATGGGTCAGGTTTATAATGGGACAACTCCACCCCTTTCATTACCATGGAATCAGTTTACAACCCTGCTAGTTCTACCAAGATAGATAGATAGATAGATAGATGGATAGACAGACAGACAGATAGATAGATAGATGGATAGATAGAGGAACTGGCCTCAGTGGTTGCTTAGGTGCTATGGAAGTCTTAAAAACACTATTATCTCCTGTGGCGATGCACTGGCCTTTCTATACTCCCAACAGCACTTCGGGACTTCTAAATTACATATCATAATTGACATAAAATATCTGTCCCATCAGTGAATATCTTTATTAGCATCAAAATCACTCACAACTAGTATTCCTCAATGTTATTAAACATAACTTGTTCTAGGTGTTGCTTTACTAATTAGTCGGGATGAGCCCGAGGAAGCAAATCTGGGTCATGTTAAATTAATTGGAATGAGCATGAAAATTAGCAGAGCAAACTGCATCAATTTTCTATAGAGAGTCTTCCTTCATGTTGAGAATAAAAATGGATATTATGAGGCATTAAGCAAACTGCCTTCTGTGACTGCCAAGAGGTGTGTTACAGTAGCCCAAAATATCACGCTCGCAGATTTTCAGAAGTTAATGAGACATTTCCAGGAATGGTAAATACATGGTGTTAAAATGGGTGTGCCTCTGATGGGAAAATGCCAAGTCATTTCATGTTTATTCAGGCATAACAAGCTCTTCAAAATGAGCATAATTTAAGAGGTGAATAGTGCAAAGAGGGCTAACATTCAACTAATTTTCCTTCAGAAAGAAAAGATTAAATTGAACAAAAAAAATGAATTAAGAGGTTTACAAATCAACAAGTCAGCCACCAGGATGGCAGCCACGGCTCAGTGCAGGCTGGGCAGCCCCCGCCACGAAGAAGTTTTTCCAAACATGTCCCGAAGGCAGGGAACAAAGCGAGCAGAACTGATTACAGCCCAGCTCACCGCCTTGCCGTCTCAACTCAGTTTGGCTTCCTAATGAGCTCACTAAAAACCTAATTCATCTCCCATAACCCTCCTCAGCCCTCCTCGAAATCCACCATTATGGAAATTATAGATGAAACATTTCCAGGCCGGGCTCAGTCCCATGTGTCATCAACAGGCAGCGCCCTGACCCCCCACCCTGAGCACAATGCAGCCGGTCCAGCTCCCACCGGCTCCTGCCACAGCTTCCAGAATAAAGAGGTCAGGCTAGGTGAAGTCTCCTTCTCAGGGTGACAGCGATTTCCGCCTTCACGGACCCCCTCTCCCATGAATGTGGGAACTTCGTGGGTTCCACAGTACATAAAATACAAGCCGTAATGCAGGAGAGGAGAAATGAGTTGTACTAATGACAAATAGCTGAAGCAGGCTAATGTGAATTCCCAGTCTGTTCATGAGGAAACTCCCCGGGTTCCTCATTACATGAAGTCAAGTCCTCACGGCACCTAGCCTGTAACTGGAAGATTACTGAATTGATGGATCCTTAGTTTAAAATGCAGCTGTTTTATTCTGCTTTAGTAATTAATTCTTTTTCCAATACTCTATTGATTAAGCGTAGACCCTGATAAAGTTCAAACTGAGAAGAATCTCTCGTGGCGTCCTTACTTGCTCAGGAGAGTCAATGAAAACTTCCTACAATTCCACCTGCCTCCTCAGAGTGCTGATCCAATGAACAGAACAGTTTTTTCTCATAAATTAGTCAGGCCATGTGGAGCTGTATTAGCTGATCGCTGCTTTTGTCTCTCTACTTGCTGACTTGCTTTTCAGTTTTGCTGGCCTTTGTGCTGTCACACACAAAGTCGGAGCGCAGCTGCCATTCTGAACCCAAACCAAGGTAAAGAACAATTCGTACAAACTACCCCCCTCCCCGTTTTATACAGCTGCAACTCCCTGAGCAGAACAGGCTTCCATGGGGCCTCGTGGGACCCAACTAGCTGAGAAATCAGTGCTACAGCTTGCAGGCACATTGTGGGACTGGAAAAAAAATAAAATAAAATAACCTATTTTCTTGAAGGTTTTGCCAGGCTTCTAGGCTCCCTCTCCACCCTGCCAGCGGCGCTCCCCTGTCTTGACCAGAGCTGGGGTCTTGGTGTCTTCCAGAGGACATCACAGAATTACAGAAGATGGGGTAGAAAGAGTGAGGGAGAGGCCCAGGCCTTTATCCTAGGCAGGTCAGGTGGCATCCGAATTAGAGACCAGCCCTTAACCACGTGGGCGTGGAGTATAACCACATATAAGCAGTCATTATGAGCATAATGGTATTTAGGAATAAGGGGAATCACCAACACGGTGCTCCCTTCAAAGGGTCACATGTACCAGGGATCAACGTTGGCAAGTCGGACAAGCGCCATCCCAGAGTTTCTCAGGTTACAGCCCTGCACAATACAGTTTTGTTTCTGCCAAGATCATCGCTACTGGGAATGCTTTTAGAGCAACAGGACTCATTCTCTGTACTCCGCCCTCATAGCCCCAAACCCACCGAAGGCCACCAAGTCAAGGTACCGTGGCTTGATTCCCTGCAGGAACCTGGGTCACAGACTAGAACCCTGACCCACGGGCCAGCAGAAAGAACAGAGTGATTTCTCGTCATGTGCAACACACATTCTCAGCATAACTCCTCTTGTTGGCTTTTAATTCTCTTTCAGACATTGGAAATAACAGTAAAGGTCTGGAAGAATTTTAGGAAATTCCCTTAAGATTTTTATCTGCTGATACTAAATCTAGAGCTAAAGCCAAGTTAGATCCTAGGACTGCAGTAGCAGGCCTTCTCTGTTCCCTCTCAGGCTGGGGCTGGGAGCACATCCCCACCTTCACAGCATTCCTGCCTAGGTCAAAAGGTCATCTCTCACGGTCCTCTCCAGCAGACCCTCAGTGGTCAAAAGGTTTCATCATGTGATCTGGCCAGTTCCTCTCAACAAAACTCTTTCCTCATAGAGAAACAAATTGTGCAGGTCTAAATAATTTCTGCCTTAGAATTGGGTTTTTGTCCCTCCATCCCCACAGGCCTCTTCAGTTTCAAAACAATGAGAAGGGCAGTAGACATCAAAGTCACCAGCAAACTGTCCCGAGACCCTTTGGGTCAAGGTTGCACCCTTTGCCTGGGCCGCATTATGTATGAGGAAAGGTACTTGCCAGATCTAGGTACCTCTTCGTCTTTCTTTTTTCAAAGGAAAAAAAAAATCTCCTTTTTAAAGCAAACATACATTTTTTGAATAAGTAAGAAATTACAAATAGAAAAATAAAAAAGAATCACTACTAAAGAAAACTGTTTGGCTTAATGTACATTCAACTGTATTTATCTGACCAGTAATTCAATTGTGTATGAGGAGGCACAAAAAATAAGGAGGTTAGAAGTTCATGTGCTCAAATCAGTTCACAACTGATACAAGCATTAAGTTTGGCATCAGTGATGCATTAATATCAAGAAGGTGCTTGTCACTAGAGAAGCCAATTTCACCTATTTTTTCTTTTGCTAATTTTCTGCTGCCTAAATGAATAATATAATGACTTTCTCATTGTTGTGGATTGTTACTGAGAGCAGCTTGAAGCTCTCAGACGCAATCCAAAATGAGTCATTTATTTGTAAAAGACAGTCAAACAAGTCTATCAACATTGCTTCTATTTATAAATTATATGTTTAAGAGTACAGTAAAATAGTCATGGCTGTCAAGTTACATATGGGAGACAGAGAACTAGAGATAGAACTTTTACAAAAATTACAGATACTTTCAAATTATTTGACCTAGTATTCCTAAGCTACGAAAACTAAGAGCACTGATAATCTATTTAAGAACTAAGGATCTGTGCCCTTGTGTACTCACAAAGTTTAATTAAATATCTCAGAAATGGAATCTACATCCCTACGAGTGCTGAAGAGACTAAGGTTTGCAGTTATAAATGTTTTCCTAAATGAACTGTTTTCTCTTTAGTTTTTAATTATCAAGTTTTCCAAAAGTAAATCTTCTTTTCCAAACTCAAGTTTTTACATGTTCCCCTATTGCTATCTTGGATTAGCAGGAATGACAAAGATGAATACTCCTCTGAATGGATTTCCTCTCACTTTAGCTACAAACTTTAAAGATCTTGGTTTTATCAGTGTTATGGGCTGTTAAACTCAGTATGTGCTCTGCCTCGGAGTTGTAGTTCCTGGAAGTGACAATATGACACGCTTCCAAGTGTAGTATCTGTAACCTCCACAGTTTTTGGAGGAGTATTTGGAGGGTAACTGGAAGTTGGTGAGACAATTATAATATATGCTCAGACTGAGAAGAACATTAGATGAGAGGAGAAAATGGTATCTAAGATTTTTAAAGATGTTCAGATGGGACGCAAGGAAATAAATGAATAAAGTGAATATGTGTAAGATCTTTTATGTACAAACTTACACTCTTGGCACCATTTCGATATTATGAATCAGGGGCTTAGCATTTGGGAGCAGCTCTAGAGGTGCAAGGATTCTGCGCAACTAACTAGAGAGGAGAATGGCTCTAAAAATAAGAACTTGTAGGCCAAAATCCTGCTTTATTCATCACGGATATCTGAGAAGAAAATAGCTACCTAATAATGAAAAAGTATGAATCTAATTATCATCTGTTTTTGAGAGTCTCACAGATTGTGCAGCTCCATCAATCAAAAAAAGGAAATTAACTAAAAGTGAAGAATTCCCTATGGGGAATATAGGGTAGACTAAGAAAGTTTGAAAGGGGTTAGACTCCTGCACAAATCTGCATGTGAGCCCCATTCCTGTTATTACCTTCCTTGAACATAAGACTCTAGCCCCCATACCCCATAACTGATACGAAATCTGACCTTCTCCTCAGTGCTTGGAAGCCTAACAGTGGAGGAAGGTCCCAGCAGCTGGTAGAGTACTTGGCCAGCACACTCGAGGTTCTGGGTTTGATTCCCGGCATTTTTCCCTACTCACCCCGCTCCCTACAAAACAACAGTTAGGAGACAGGGACTGAGAAACTCAAAAATCTCCCTATAGACACCATGTTAGCAACTCACAACACACCAGGTACCAAAGAGGAAGTCATGCAAACCCACAGTAGAAGTATCTAAGGGCAGATAGACTAATTTACATCTTGTAGAGGAAACAGACTAATCCATAAATCCTATGTAAAATAGTGACTGCACCTCACTATCCATAATATATATTTAACATATAAGTCTTATAGTAAAACCACGGAACCCTAAACTACTGGAGATTAGAGTGCTTAGTTGCTAATAGTCACCCTAAATAAGCACTAAGAATATTTTAGAGGTTAACTAGTTACTATGTGTTCTTGTTTAGTCATGTATTAGAATAGCATCCTTCAAATCTTTTACTACTTTCATTTAACACTTTAAAAAAGTCTTTATGTGACCAAATCATTTCTCTGAAATAATTTATACAAGGAGGTAGACCTTCAGGGCCTTTGGAGAGAGGGCTGTAGAAGCTAAAATTTGTGATCACCAATATTTTTTTGAAAGCCTTTTCAGAAACGTAATAGTATTTCCTCTTAAGTTTTGAAGCTAAATATTTCACAATAAATACAATAACAACCATGAAACTCCTGAAAATAACTTAAAAACTCTTGAAACTAAAAAAAAAAAAAAAATGAAATTTAGGCAGGGGAAGGCATGGTGGCACACTCCCGTCATCCTAGCACTCAGGAGGCTGAGGCAAGAGGACTGCAATGATTTCGGGGCCAGCCTGGGCTACACAGTGAGTTCAAGGACAGCCCGGACTACAGAATGAGGCAATGTCTCAAGGAAAAAAAACAAACAAACAAAAAAAAAACCCTTGAAACTGCTTAAAGCAAGGAGAATGTAAAAAAAAAAAAAAAAAAAAAAAAAATCAGTAAGATTTGTAAAATTCAAAACAAGGTATTTTATTTCACGTAAACTGTGTTAAGATCACAGGGGAAATCACAACGAAGACAAGAATGCAGGCTTCTTAAAGCACTCTGCATATGGCAATTTCGCTTTCTTGTCATTTCCGTGCCCACTGTAAGAGCAGCAGGAGTCTAAGTGCTACTGCATCTGATTCCTGGGTATCTTTTTGGAGAAGAGACAGAATTGCCAAAGCAGGCCTGGGAAAGTAAGACTGTTTCTCCTTTAGTATCAAAAGGACAATAAGAAGAAGCAAAAATCAATAAAGACCTTTAGTTACAAAAAAAATATAAACTGCAGAAGGGAGCACTGAGCTCAAGGACGTGGTCAAAGAGGCAGCAGGGGAAGTTTTATTTCCTGTGTTAGTCTTGTGCTGAGACACATTCTACTTTCTACTGAACAGATCTAATCAGATGCCTATAGGACAGACCACAGGAATTTAGGGACTCAGTGACTTCTGTACCTTCATCACCCTTTTCATCAGCATAAGAGCTTTGAAAACTTTGGTCATTTGGCTCTTGAAATACCAGAAAAATATAACAGGGATTTAGGGCTGTCAGGGAATATGGTTAGGAATCTTTAATTCTAATCTTACATACTATCAGTCATTTACCAAGATTATAGGTGGTTTTACAACCTGAGACCAAACAGGATTTATAGCATAGAACTTTAGAAAAGAGTTTGAGCTCTAATACTGCTCTTGTCTCTGACAAGGTCTATGACATGGTCCTGAGTTCAATCCCTGGGACTGGTAATAACAAATAAATAAATCAAATCCTTAGAGAAATGTTTACATATATGACAAAATATCACAATCCATAACAGTTTTCCAGAATGGAAGGAAATACCCCCAGCCCAGATTTTGGGCCTCGGAGCAGGTGTCTCACACCACTGGACACCTTTTCTAGGAAACAAGGCTTGCTGCTGAGGTGCTGTCCCTCTGGCGTTGGGTCAGACAGGCTGCTACTAAAATGTCGGCCCTCCCACTTTCTAGGAATCTGACATCAGGCTCCTTTCTGAGCCTCAGTTTTCCTCACTATAAAACCTGCCTCAGGTGACTAGGACTAAATTCCACTAAATGAACACAGCAGGGTACCTGCCATACAGCAGCTGTCAAACAATAGCCGGGATGGTGATGACGATAATCGGGCTACGGCTGCCACGTTTGGGCATATGCACGGAAGTATCGTCCCAGGATCTAGTGCTCTTTGCCTACTGACAGAAATAATCAACTAGAAGAAGCCAGATGCAGGCTACAGTACAGATGCAACACTGAACAAAGCTACGATCTGGAAAGACAAAAACTGGTTTGCAGATAGTATTCCTTTTAAAGTTCTTAAACAAGAAGTGAGCTCACACAACACATTAGTTTCTCTCCTCCCCAAGAACATAGACAAACTATAAAGAGGATTTAAAAAGTGAACTAAGAAGAGGAGAAAAGACTTCTTTTTCCAACGGGTGTTGACTAGAACTTGTCAAGGTTCAACAATCTATTACTGTCCAGTATATGAAAAATTTGATCAGAGGAACTTCATGCTGAATTAGGTAGTCATTTCTGGGGAGAGTATTTAGTAGAGAGAAGTAAAAGAAAAAGAACCCACAGCTCTTATGAATCCCATGATTTGCTATGGGAAAGTATCTCAACCAAAGCAACATATTATTTTATGTAAGCTTAAAAAATCAAAAGAAGAAAAATAACCTACCTATGTCTCTGTACAGCACATCAAATAAATAGAAAACTGAGGAGTTAAAGATGACTTTGTATACATCTACTTATTCTCAGCGCTGAAAACAAACTATCAATACAGAGATATTATATTTGAGGTACAATGCACATAAGTGTCTGGGTTTTTCTCTTTTGTGGAATTGCATAATAATATATTTAGAATATGAATATGTATTTTTATAAATACCCACAATTGCAAACAAAAAATCTACATCATTTTCAAAATGTAAACAAACATTATAAATCATACTTGGAATCCTTACAGTGAATAACACAATAAAGCACATTTACATAGGCAAATAAATTGAATTAAAATAAATTTAGGAAATTTTCTTTTTACTATGAAAAAATGACATACTAATTTTTATTTTCATTAGTCAAAATAACTGAAAAATTAGTCAACTTATTTTAACTGTATAAACACCATCAACAATGTTGATGTTACAACTTAAACAAAAGAAGGCACTAGAACATTTACGCATGAGAAATTTTATTGGATTGGAGTATCAAAAGCTATTGTCTTTAAGAAATCCTGAAACTCTATAGGTTTTAAGAAAGTCAGGATTAACTTTTCTTTAAACCACAAACCCAATCCAGTCAGTAAAAATCAACAAACAAGTACAACATTTCTAAAGAAGGAATAAATTATCTATTGTCTGGTATTATTTCTTAGGCAACTAATTCCTGCTGAAATGTTCAACCAGAGATAACTAGATATTTAGAAAAAGTGCTTTTCAGATCTTTAGGAAAGTGCTGCAAATTATGAACATAGAATACAACAGGACTTTTTAAAGTGATGTGAAAGTATAATCCTCACTCTTCTGACCACTCTGGATATAGTATCATTTGGAAATTTTTCAAGATTGAATCAACTAGTATTATAATTACTCACATGGTCCCAATTCAAAGTTTGCCCTTTCAAAAGTGCACAATGTAAATTTTGGAAGCCCTCGGGCAGGTGGCAGTTTAAGGACTTCAACCAGGGAATCGCTGGCAATCAAAAGTAAGGTCTGAGCGCATGGACATGTGGCTTCATGCTTTTGACACCACTACAGGCACTGAGATACATCTCTGGAGATTTGTCAGGGACGACCTTGGAAGTCAAGCACTAAAGAGAGTGTCAAGAAATCCTTTATGGAAAAAAATATTGCCAAAGAGAAGAGGAAGCCTGACTGGTCCGTTTTTATTTTGTAGTAGAGCAGAAATATCACTTCCTCAGAATACTGAGGATGCCTTTAAGTAATCCAAGATCTCTGAAGAATTTGCACAACACATGTGACTGACACTGTGGCTTGAATATTGCAGAAGCATCTTTCAATTAAAGAATGTGGTTTTATATTACTTCTTCAGTATTTCAAGCCAGATAAAAACAAAACACTAAGCCAATTCATAGCTAAAAAGAAATCACCTTGGCCAGAGTTTTTAAAGCCCTTCTAGTGAGCATTTTTTAAGGTTACAGATGTATTAAATGGCGTTTGTGAGCAAATTAAAAAGGAAATTGAACAGCTTGGAGAAATTCCTCTTTATTCACAGAAAAGTATCTTTTAAAAACCCGCACTATGAAATATTCACTAACACTCTAGTTTTTTGATCCAGTCAGTTGTGTGACTAATGGAATTAGAAGATGTTGGTTAGCAGGATTCTGAACATTTCTCCAACCAGTGGATGTCTGGTACAGAGAGCAAACACCAAAACACAAATGAGGATCATTAACTTATATATATGAAGCTGATGCCTATGAAATAAAGAGTTTTAGAAAGTCCCAAGGGACAAGCAGTCTCATTACTTTCTGCTTCAGCTCTTCATACCTTCTTTGCCATTTCTAAGCACAACAGAAGATAACTAACCCTTTAGAATGTGCCAGCTTCATGTCTAACCTCCCCCCTTTCCAACTCACAGATAGACTCTGTGCACCTAACTGACAAAATGAAAAGAATGTAGAAAGAAATTGCTTTTTCAAAGCGTAAATCATTGTTTTAAAATCTTTAACAAGTGTCATATGATAGCTCAGTTTCCAATTTAACTTGAAGAAATAAAAATGAAAGGTTGTAATAAAGAAATAATAGAAGGGTGGCAGCCTTTTGATTAGAAAGATGACATGGGGGCTTTAATGACTTTCTCAGGACAGCCGTTGGCTTCATTAAATTTTATACCATTTGGGAACTGAGTACCTTTTTATGCAAAAGGTAAAGAACACAGACACATACACACACATGCATACACACTACAATGGCCTTTTAAAAGTTCTTCTGCGTCTTTTCTTTAGTTGCTGGGCAAGTAACTGATACTCTTCAAGGTCAAACCACCTTTTTGAGAAATGGGGGAAAACTTGAAGAATTCTGGAATACTCACATGAAAATTCCTGTAAACATTCATCAAGAACTAGAAATGTAAAACTCAATGCAAGATATTACTTTACATGCGCAATCTGGATACTGTTTGAAAATTAGGACATAGCACGTTAGAGCAGGAGACTTGGGGACTCTCACCACCCTTATCACACAGGAATGAAGGCTAAGTTCACGAGTGCTCAGTGACGCTGATGCTATTAACAGCAACTAACTTTTAATGGGACATTGTAACAAGCTAGGTCTACATGATCCCCCTCTGCCTTCCAGCAAATCCCTCACAAGGCTAGAACCTCACTGACAGAAAGTAAAAGCTGGACCTCGGCCCAAACCCCACATGGTGCAGGCTGAGCCCCCAGAATTACCCCACAACTCCTATAGCCACTGAGCCCATTCCATTCTGACCTTCAGGTTCAAAGTAAAAGTCAGAAGTGTGGGAAGAGGGCACCAAACTGCAGAACACAGGGCTCTGAAACTGTGACCTCAAACTTCTCCCACAGTTTTATCCTTTCTCGGAGCTTTTCCCCTACAAACACTGCCTTGCTACAGTATAAGGTCTGTGCTATAAGGACAATGGGAAAACAAAAAGGGGAGCCACAAAAATCCTCAGCTAAGTTTTCTCTTACTTTTAGTGATCATCTTGCATCCTGAAATTCACAGCAGGTGTTGTGGGCTTAGAGTTCAAGCTATGGAACCGAAACTAATAAAGTCAGTGACTGCCGATACACATATTTTATTATCATTACTATTATCATTTTCCCTTTTATGGAGCATATCGTATATGCCCAACCCAAATACATTAGAAATCCAAATACATGATCAAATTTAATTCTCTCAATATCTTTATGAGATAGGTGTGGCTACCTATATTTTATAAATGAGGACACACAGGCATACAAAAGTTAAATAAATCACATCACCCCACGTGTGGAAGTCAGCACTCCAAATTCTGTGGCTTCAGAACAAACTTACCAATATTTAAATCATTATTTCTCTCTGAAGCATAGAAGCGCTGCCCTAAATTTATGGGACTGAATTCCTCTCCATCCACAATCCTCTATCTACATTCCTGTACCTGGGACTATTCAACTCTGCCTAATAAGTCCTCATGGATCTGGTAACTGATCCTCTGACAAACAACCATTTTAGGGGTCCTGTGCTCTATCTAAATTGATGCTAACAACATCTACTAAGCTAATAGGCATCATTCGCTATTAACCAATTGTCAAGTCAGAATAATTTATACCACCAGTAGACACTGAATCCAGCCTCTGCAACAGCGTGAAAGCAATGGATGGAGCTGATCTTGGAACAAGCACCAGTGTGCAACCCTTCCTAACCTGGACTGGTATCTTCCAACTGTTGTCCTTACCTTCCACTGTCCTTCAAGTACCATAAGAATTAAGCAAATATGACCAGACTACAAGCCTAGAAAGTGGTCATTCAGTTGATGCAAAGTTTTATGTTTAAAAGGAACCTTCATTTAGATGAAAAAATGAAAATGTCACCGAATCAGAGATTACTGTCATGAGGGCAGAGGTTTTGTGTGGGGAAAGATACTGTCCAGAAACTTCCTTTCACTTCCTCTGTCCAGCTAGAGCAGGAAGTTTCAAGGGAATCACAAAGGGCAGTTCTTGTGACACTTCTCACTTAAATATCCAACACATGGAACAACACACCACTTTGTGAAAAATATGATTTTCTCTAAATTTTTTTTTAAAAGCTTGATATTATTTTTGGGTATAATCTTATTTTAGCCAATTTTGGAATTTTTTTCCACCTGAAAACAACTCATGTTTTACACTGAAGGAAAATGAGTCACTAGAATTCCTTTTTCAGAACAAGAAACCAGAGAGGAAATTTTCATCCACTAGGTGACTAATAACTATGCTAGGATATGTAACTCATATACACTGTGACATCAGAGTGTGTGTCAATAAAAATCAGTAAGCCTGTGTTTCTACTCTCTGTTTTGCAAATTGATAGAGAGATCACTTTCAAATGGGAAGAGGAATAAGAGATGGAGAGGGGAGGGAGGGAGAGGAAGGGGTTGGAAAAAGAAAACTGAAGAATGAAGTGAAAATAGAGCTTTGCATATGGGTAGGGACCAAGAGTTGGAGGGAGCACACAGAAATGGGAGGGTAGAGGACAAAAAGAATCCAGAGATGCATGCATGTACCAACTCCCCATGATCAATGTCATCATTACGTGCTACAAACATGTACTACTAAAAAAAAAAAAAAGAAGAGAAGTAAAAACTAGGAATTTTGAGAGGAATATAGAATTCAGTTTAAAAAAAAAGGTTTTTGAAATACATCCATGTTCCTTTCTGTGCAGTGAGGACATTCATTAGAAGTGTTGTGATTTTCTGAGTTAAATTCCTATAAAGTAAGTCCTGCAGAAAAATTCTTTTTTTTTTTTTTTTTTAGGTTTTTTGAGACAGGGTCTTGCTTTGTAGTTCAAACTGGCCCTCAGCTCAGCCTCAAACTCACATCACAGCATTCTTCCTGCCTCTGCCTCCCAAGTGTTGGGATTACAGGCGTGAGCCACCACGCCCGGCACTGTGGTATGTGGTACTGGTCGCTGCTGGGCGTGAGTCTCCACACCCAGCATTGTATGTGATTACCAGGGATCGAACCCCGGTCCTTGCGCTTGCAAGACAAGTGCCGGAACCACTGAGCTAACTCCCCGGCCCTCCTGCAGAAAAATTCTTCACACACATACAAAACACAGGCTTTGTGTCACCATACTGAAAAGATAGCCACCTCTTGCTCGTTTTCCAGATGAAAAAACAAGATGTGCTCAGTGTAACTCTCCCTCTGATTGCCCAAAGGGTTGACTCCTGCCGTGTACTGCTCAGGAGAAGAACATTTCAGTCCAGAAGCCTTTCCACCAACGACCAAAAGACATGGAAATTCTGGGCCTCCTGAATGTCCCTGAATATGAAAAACAATGCCATCCAAGGTCCTCCAACAATAAGAAGGAGTCAGGGAAAACTTATTGTCAGCAGAGGTAACAGAGAAGACGAAGCTAGAGATCTAGGTGAGTAAGGCGCAGATGGGTTAGGGCTTGACAGCTTTGTTCCTCCCAGTTTCCTACCACGGACAATGTCTCTCCACCATTGCTCAGCACCCAAGCCAGCAGGCCCCAGTTGCCCACTCCAAACAAGCCACAACTGCTCGTCTCTCTCCTCCCCTTCTTCCAAGGACCTCCACTCTGCAACTCAGAGAACAATTAAAAAAGAAAAAGTATGCTTTTCAGGAAGGGAGGTAGATCACACGTTGCGCTGCCAGCTAGGTGTAAATTCCATCCATGGGAGACATGGTTCTCCTGGGGTTTTCATTTAGCCATTTTTCAGGATGTAACCAAACCTGCTTACTGTTAAATCAGTGCTCAAAGAGTATTCAAGGCACATTGTTCACTGAATACAATGAGGCAGAAGTACGAGGAGAGCCGAGTGAATGGAATACTCTCTGCACGAATAGCTGGAGTCCACAAAACTTCTGACCATTGAGAAAATTGCTTTTTACACAACTGAAAATTGATCCTGAGTTCACACTGACCCACCTCTTAAAAACAAGAAGCAAGAAGACTCTGGGGATATTAAACTCTCAACGTGCATTGGGGAAAGAAGCTGAATTGAGGACAGTGTTCTCCAGAGTGTGCTGCAAGGAAGAGGCCCCCAAAGGAAAAGCAGCAACCCCTCAGTGGGTACGCGGGACTGGGCAGCTCTGCATGTCCACCTCTGGCAAACTTAAAGTGCACATTAGCAACCTAGGGGAATCTGAGCACTTCAATGCTACAGGAAACTCTCCTCTACATTAAGTTTCCATCTAATCACACAGCTCTTTTCTTTCTTTTTTTAAGGAATGTATCTTTAAATATCCTGGGAGTCGTAAATTTCCAAATAGTGAAGATGATTCTATTTACTCCATCTTGTTGAATCACTTGTAGATGTTAAGGATTACAATGCTCTAAGAATTTATAAAACTGGGTCCTTACATACAAATTTCTAGAACGATGAAACATGAGGGACCTATGTGAATCACAGCAACGTAAGTGCTTAAATTACTTCAGGGAAAATGTCAAGCTTTTAGATTTTTAAAGCTATTAGAAGTTTACTTCTTTGCTCAAAAGAATATCCATGCTTTCAAATAGACAGTATTTCAGGGAAGCATACAGGCCTCCTATTTTGACCATGGAAGACATAGTGGAGAATTTGTCACTGGCATTCAAAAGGAAGGCGATTATGTCACTACGCCCATTCACAAATCTTCAATAGGTCCCTATTACCTACCAAATCGGGCACACATTCCCCAGCTTGCTATTCAATGCTCTGCACAATATGGACCCAATCTTCCTTTCAAAGAAATAATCATTATTACTGAGGCCCTCCTACATTATCCTAGCACAATGCCGAGCATGGAAGGGAAGGAGATGCCTACGCCATACAAACTGTCCTCAAGAATCTTACAGTCAAGCAAGAGAGTAAATAAGTCAGTGTATGATCAGGACAGCACATGGAGAGCCGTGTGTGTCACCAGGAAAAATCAGAAAAATGTGTGGTGGGTGGGAGTTCCCAAGAGAGGAATTGCTTCGAAATAGAAGTTGGAGTCAGGCTGGTGGCAAGGCTCAGGGCAGAGTAATACTTTTCTAGCTTTCTAGCAATAACTTCCAAGGTTTAATTTTTAGATTTCTTATCATGAGCTCCATGGTATGGGTTGTTTTTTAACCATTCTAAAGGCAATTTTAAATGAAAAACATTATGATTACTTAGTATGAACTAAATATAAAATTACTCTGTTTATGAAGCAAGCCATTGAATTTTTACCTCTCAAAATCTGTGACAACAGGTCTCACTGATTAGCCTCTTTTTTTAAGATGTAAAGTGGAGGACAGGAGACTGATCCATGACAAGTAATAAATCTGAAGATTTTAAGGCAAGCAGGCCAACCCCAGAGCTATCACTTTAACCAGTATACCGCACAGCCCCTCCAACACTGCATAAGCCAACATGGATTTCTATTTCAATAACTTTGAATGTGCAAATGCAATCTTTACTGAGAGAAATATATCCATGCTGTAGAATACACAGCCAGAAGAAGGAAGCCTACCTAGACTACTGCACCTCCCCAAAGGAAGAGTCTGGGCCATTCTGGACTCTGTCTTCCTCCCTTCTTTTCATTTTTCCAGTACTGGGAATCGAACTCAGGACTTTGTGCTTGCTAGGCAGGTGTGCTGAGCTCTTGCCCTGGCCCCTTCTCTTTTTTTCCTATGCAATCCATAGGCTCTTTCTCCTTCCTCTATACCACCCCTACCTGGACTCGGCCCTCTAATCACACAGCTCTGCACTAATCACCTGCAGGCAAGGCTCAGGGCAGAGTAATACTTTTCTAGAGCCTTGCTCTAATCACCTGCATCTGCACTACTCACCCTCATTCAATGCTTTCCTTTTGCTTTCCTCAAATATATCCTCTGAATTCCATAAGCCTCTCTTAAAAATTCAAATTTCATCCTAAACCCCTTTGGTTTAAGCCTCTTGAATGAGATCCTCATATTCCATATCAGGGTTTCCCTGAAGGACAGATTTAAAAATTCACACTCCCAGAGATTTCTAAAGTCCTACTATCAGGCATCTGTAGTGTGCCTGGGCATCTGTACTTAGGTGCCAGTGAGGAGCTATGTATCACCAGAAAAGGTGGCAAACAGTGCCATTCACAATTAGGTCTGAGCCTCGCAGCATGATGAGTAAACATCTCCTGTAAGGCCTGCCTCTCTGACTTCCCTGTTCACACAAACCACAATCTTGGGGCAGCATCCCACGGAGCATCACGCTTTGGTAATTTCCTGCTGTCTTCTCTGTCTGCTCCCCACACCTACAACACCTGGCACACCTGTAAAGACTCACTGAAGGCCATCAAAAACATCTTCTGTAGTACTGAAGAGTGAACCCAGAACCTTTGCACTGAGCTCCACCCTCATCAGCCCTGTTTTCATTTTTATTTTGAGGGGCTTACTAAGTTGCTAAGTTGGCCCAGTTATGATTCTTCTGCCTCAACCTCCCAGAGTGCCATCAAAATCTCCAAGAATGTTCCCAGCATCTTTGAAGTCTTCCACAAATGCCTTAGGTAGTATTGATCATTCCACTTTTCTGAAATGCCACACAACTTTATGTGAAAGAATATCAGAAGCATACACATGTATTTGCTTACTTTTCTGAGTTACTAACTGAATGGTACAAACTCAATGAGGAAGAGGGAGTACATTTTTTTTAATTTGTGTGTCTTTAGCTCTTAGGACAGTGCTTGGCACCAACTATATCATCAATAAATGAATAAAGAAGATACTCTGAGCTTAATTATAAAAAGACTTAAAAAAAAACATGTATACTCAGTATATAACTATCCTGTGAGGTAGTTATTCCCATTTTACAGGTGAAGGAACCAACATTCAGAGAAACTGCTGCTTTGAAGTGGTATCCTCTTTACATTAGGTGCCCACTTGGGCACCAAGCCTTCCTCAACCCATGGCCCTGTAAGTCAGCACCTGCCATACATAAGTTATGTCCTCTCCACAGTATCTATTCCTCGCCCCACCCTGGGTGATGGTCGGCTGCTAAAGGGAGAGACCACAACTTCCATATTTGTATTCCCCCCAAGGATCTTGCTCAGAAAAGACCTTTGTGTGCTGAATCTAAATGACACAGACTTAGAGGAGGTCTTGAGCGATGGAGAATTTCTGTGTCCAGACAGATGTGTGACCCACACATCAGCTTCTGCGTGTGGCAATCGCTTAGAACAGGCTCTGAGGGAACATCCACAGGCTTCCAATCACCAGCGATTTATCATTCACATTTAGTACACAGAAATTGTAGAAGTTTAATTTTACTATGTGGCATTTGTCACACATGTTAGTTGGAGGCAGAAACATGAAATTTTACACCTCTCATCTACTTTTGTAAATCTTTAAACTTAAAAAAATAAAGGCATGCCTGGTTTCAAAGCAATAATGGTATCTCTAGCTTATAGGAAAAAGTTGAGGAAGGAGTATTTGCATTAAGCAAATATTCTATTCACTAGAATTAGTCATCCCTATATGAATTAACAAACCCAAGTCTAAAATTCTCCCGGTAATTAATGGAATAAGTTGGAGTACATTTCAGGAGAGGGCAGACAGTCAGCCTCTGAGGTAGTGATCACTTATTGTTCTACCTGTGAAATGTAGAAATTCCATCAGTGAGAGTTCCAATTGGATAATGAATAATGGAGAAGTTGCTTGTGTTTATACAGTTTCCCTCATACTAAGCAAACACAGGTGTCTTCTGGTATTAAGACCAGCACTTTGGGATCTAAACTGTATTATTTTACCTTCCCCAAATTCTGAGGCTGAGTTATTTTTCTGTCAAACTGACAAGGAAAAAAACTCTCTAAATTGAAAATGGTAGCACATACTTGTAATCCCAGCACTCTACGAGGCTGAGGTAGGGAAATTTTAAATTAGAGCCCAGCCTGGGCAACTTAGTAAGATTTTGTCTCAAAACAAGAAATTTTAAAAAGGTTGGGACACAGCTCAGGACAAAGGAACAGGGTTCCATCCTCATTACAACCACTTATATACACAAAAAGTCCTCTAAAAGCAAGAAATTAAAAAAAAAAAATTTTATCCTACTATGTAAATATAAAAGTGTTTGTTATACCCCTGATGAGAAAATGTGTGGCCACTCTCTATGTTAAAAAAGAAGGGTGCAAATAAAAATAAAACCCGGGAACATAAGCATTAGAGTCCTGGAACTTGAATTTAAAAGATCATCTAATCAATCTTATTTTACAGGTGAGTGAAAGGCTGAGTAGATGAATGGATCCATCCAAGGACACACAGCAAATGAGTATCAGAATTGGACAGGGGAGAGGAATGAAGGAAGTAACAATTACTGGTTCCAGGAATGTTGTATGCTTAACACACGGAATCCTTTTTGAATATAACCTTCAGGAAAACTTCCAGAGTAGGAGCAGTTGCTCCTTCATGCTGCAGACAGGAAGACTGACTCCAGTAGAAAAGTGGAACCTCAACCCATGTCTGTCTCCTAGATTTGGGCCCTTTTCAATGCAACCAGATCTTCTGACTCTCAGGCCAAGATTCTAGAGAGTAATCCACGCAAAGGAACCAACTACATGGTTTGGACACCATCACCAAACACAACGATATTTGCCTAAAAGCAAATTATTTAAAAAAAAAAAAAAACCTGGAAGACATAGGTAGGAAATGAATAAAAACATGTGAGGCCTAAAAAAGGACATAGAACTACTTCCCACCTCCTTTATTCATGTGTGAAGACCAAAGACTGTTGAACTCTAAAGAAGCAAAATGACCTCGAGTTTACAATAGAAAACTACTTGCACATTAAACAATGTCCTAATTAGACTCAGTATTACACTTCATAATACAGATTTATATATTCATGCATAGATAACATAATGAAATCTCCAGGTTCTGATTATATGTATATAATTTAAGACAATATTAAAGATAAACAAGACAAATTTAAAATTTAGAAACATATTTATGCCCAAAAATTCATGTTTGAAGGCCGAGGATTTAGCTTAGTGGTTTTGGCACATGACCCTGCAAGCGCAAAGGCCCGGGCTGGATCCCTGATAACCACATACAACAATGCTGGGAGTGGTGACTCACGTCCACCAGCAATCAGTACCACATACCACAGTGCCAGGGATGGAAACTCAAACATGTAATCCTAGCACTCAGGAGGCAGAGGCAGGAGGATTGCTGAGTTCAGGACCAGCCTGAACTACAAAGTGAGACCTTGTCTCAAAAAACTAAAAAAAAAAATGTGTGAGCTGATGGTCTACTGATTTATTTAAAACGGTAAGGAGTACAACAAAGCTTGAATAAAACAAAGTAATTTTATCCTGTAGGGATATAATAGAATTATGGCATTGTGGCAGACACATGAATACATTCCAAATAGTTTGTTTACATCAAGTCATACACCTTTCAGAGAATCCATAGGCATAAAGCTTTGATCAATCTGTTCATCTTACAAATAGAAAGGTGAAAACTATAGATTCTGTTTATAGATTCAAAGTGGACTTCTTAATGCTACAGTTGAGTAAGGGATACTCCCTTCCCTGGCCTTAGAAAAGCAGAAGACCAGAAATCAAATACTAGAATTATGATATACTATGAAAAATGTTGTAACCACTGTCAAAGTGCCACAGGGATACAGAGAAAGGATTACAGGCTCTGTACCTAGGCAAATCAGGAAGGTTTCACAGGGGAAATGACACAGGAACTAGATTCCCACTGGGAGCAACTAACTCCCTAAGTGGAAGACAGGCAAAGGCATGCTCCCTCTCCACATCTCCTCCTATGATTTCCTCTTTAAAGTCCTCAATTGAAAGCAAACTAAGCAATATTATGGTCATATAGTGGGGACACGAGATTGGCTCATTTTATGAAACAGCTAGATTTCAGCACCCTGTGAGTGCTTCCTTGCTGGTCACCACAAAGATAGTGAATAGCTCCAGATGACCCAGGGTAAGTTTTAGCAGATTAAATCAGTTTATGCTATTGTTTGCAGTGACACACAAAATATTTTTTAAGTTCAAATTAAAAACAGATGTCAACATGCGAGATGAATAAAAAGTTCTCCAACTAACCACACCACCCAACATACACACACACACACACACACACAACCAGTAAGAATTTCAAGAAGCTCTCTGTGGGTAGAAATGGGAAAGAAAGGGGTGTGGGGATAAAATGGCATTATCACAGGCCATTCTTCTGAGGCAAAGTAAAGACAATGAAGGGAAAAACAGAACATGTGTACTACAATGTATAGTACCATAAGGCTGTGTTTGATGCTCTGGAGGGCTTCAACAAGTTCTGTTCAGCCAAAAATCAATTGAAAAATCAGCATGATAACAGCGCATGAGTTGCCCTATAATAGCCTTAAGACCCCCAAGGCTATTCGAGTCCCTTTCATCTGGCACACAGCACAGACTCTATGGGGACCTCACTTCCCCTCTTCGAACACTGTGCCCCTCTGTATTTCTTACCTATTGCTTTGCTTCCCTCAGAAAGGGTGGCTGACAGGGAATGATGAGGTTTTCAAGAGGGTTTTGTGGATTTTTTTTTTCCTTTTCTGTTTTATTCTTCATCTTCTCTTGACATTTGCACTCAAATTTATCCTCTCCTAGCCGTCAGACAATCTCCGAAGCATTATGTGGTCAGCTGTAATCTCTGAAGAACCTAATGAGTATTAGCCTTGTTTTTCGAGAGCCTTAACTCACACACTTGCAACTGCCCCTTCACGAAATCACAGTATGCAAATGAGACACGTAAGCAAGGCACAGCATTGTTATAAATATACATATATATTTCATTCCAAGATTTCATCTCAATATTTCTTCAATCACTTCCTCACAATGTCTGGTTTGTTCAATTTATATTTCTACTTGGCATGTGGTGCAAACCCCCAAAGATAAGATACATCTGTCCCTTAGTCACAAATCTTGGCATTTTTACCTTAACTCAATCGTGAAATGATTGGTTGAAATTACCTTGCTTATTAGCAGGATTTCCTCCTAATAAAATATTTTATTTCTAAACTTTCGAATCTGACATGAGATGTACCAACTCGGCAGTGACATATCAAAGCTAACACGGAACGTATAAACACAGAGATCCATACAAGGGAAGGGAAGGCTAATTGGAAGTCAGCTTCCCTGTGATTATCAGCTTGTTTATGGGGAGGGAGGACTCCTCGGAATGGCACTGTAAATTCATCCCTGATTATGGCGTTAACACCAGATCTCACTTCCACACGTTCCCGAGATCCCCCCACCCAAGCCATTTTGGTTAGTGAGAGAGGGTTGTGCACTGTTTTCAAAGAATGACAGTTTTTCGTGCTTTGATTTTCTCCAGTTTCAGGAAAAATTAATCAGCTGCACAAGCCAGTTGTCAGATTTCACTTCCCTCGTGGCAGAAAGCACACATATTCATTGTCTGCTATAAGAATAAATTTTAGTAATTTTTCCCCATGTCAATATGAATATTAGACTGACCCAATTAATATGAAATGCTTCTATGCTGCTGGAACAGACAGTGCTACAGAAAGAGCCATTTGTGCAACCTGTTCATGATTATGGGCCATAAGGACACAAAGATGGCACACACATTTGTGGACCATCTGAATTCTTATACGGAGCAGGGAGGGGGAGGGGGAGCCGCATGACGTTTGCCTGACTGTCGTGGGTCATGTTTTTTAATCCAGAGTATTGGACATGTAACACAGCAACAAGAGCTGATCATTTTGTTTAATCACCTTTTGGATCTTTGCCAGATGGTCTCTATTGAGAGTGCTGCAAACAGAGAGAGATGAACTGCATCTAACACGCCACCAGAGCTTTCCCGTAAATGTCTGAGAACTGATTCCAACAAGAATTTAGTCTCGGAGCAGAAAGGGATACATTTAAAAACTATGTGCATTAACTATACTTTTCCCCATAGAATCCTCACTTGGCATGAATAATTTACCCACTCTTATGCTAATGGGATCATGAAAGTATCCCTCTGTCTTTAGTGCAGCTATTCTCAGCTTTCAGTAATTACCCCACCCAGTGAAAATAACATGGCTTCTGCTTTGAGCGGTGGACTTGTACCTGGCAATTAGAAAGATCATGGCTGACAGTGGAAAGATCCAGAAATGGACAGAGAGACCCTTGTAGCCCAAAGAAGAGTCAAGAAGCCCCTGAGGACCCCGAATAGACGGTGGATAAGCAAGGGACTGGGGCGTGGGAAGAAAAGTAAAAAGGAAAGTTCACTATCGTCAAGCTTGTCACTCTTTTGACTTGGTATTCAGATTTTGCTTAAATAAAAATATGTCCCTCTTCTATTAAGAAGTGTGAAAAATAATTGTGACTCAGACTGGTTTTGAAGATAAAAACCAAATATCTAAGAAAAAAAGATACAGTTATCACTGAAGTGCATCTATGTGGAGTATTTTATTAAAAATTTAAAAAAACGTAATAGGGCAAAATCCTCTGTAATTTGTGTTTTGGATGGAAAAAAGACCCCCATCCCCCTAAAAATATAAGAAAACAAAAAAAAAAGAGAGAATTCACTTTTGACCTCTGTCCACAAAACTTCATGTTAGGTAGTTCACTGTGTAAAAATTATCAGGCTAAAACATCTGGGAAAGAAAGCTATGAAACAGCAGGGAATGTGGCTGGTTTATTGTTTATCTTTTGTTTATGAGGCAGTATTCAAGTTTAATTACTACTCTAAATTAAACTCTAACTGGCATCAGGAGACATCCCTTTACATGACTAAGTTTAAAAAAAAATCTAGATATCCCAACTCTGGGTTTTTCAAGTAAGTTGATACACACAGGAAGAAATTACTCAAAATTAACAGCAATTATAGAAAGCTTTTAAGCGTTTATGGGTACCATTATACGCTTCCAGAGCAGTTATTTATTAGGGGATTATAATTTTATTTCTAATAGTTGGTATACTACAAAGTCCTAAGAAAATCAATAGAAATTATTTGGGTGTTTTGCTGACTGTTGAAATATGGTATTTTTAAAAATTTTCTTTGGGGGTGGGGGAGCAAAAAAAATGCAATATTAATATTCCACATCCAACAGCTTCTTTTGGGGCCATGTCCAGTGATCAATTATAGTCTCAGAAAAATTTTTGATATAATTAGGAGGACAGGAAGAAAAAGAAATGTCATTGTATTTATCATAACAGTAAGTGACCAGTTTGGGATGAACTTAGCTCTAGGAAAAATAAAAGTTAAAAGCAACTAGCAAAAGATTATGCCAGATGGCATCTGTCATATTGTATTTAGGGTTATTTTAAAGAGATTGCCACACTATGAAAACATTCCATTGACGAGAGTTTTCCTCGACTGAATAAGAAATCCCAGGAGAACATACTCAGGACCCACAGTTAGTGGGGTTGGGGGCTCCCCTGGCCCATCCTTCTTTAAATAAGTAGCTCCAACATTTTGGTGAGGAAAAATACTGCTTTAGAACTATAATATGCAGTATGAACTCCAAAGCATAACAGTGTCTTAGATGCCTGCTTACCCAGAAACACTGGAATTTACTAGTGAGGGGAGAGTTATGGATTTCAACACTGTGATTATTGCTGAAGAACTGCGTCACAGCTCAGCGTCTCACTATGGAATCCCAGCCTCACTGCCTGGATGATGAGCAGGGAAATGAATGGGTTTGGTGGCAGAGTGGAAGGAAAGCATGCTGGCTCTGCAGCTCAGAGTCCGGAAGGATCAGAGATAGATGCTAGAGCGCTACTGCATTTAGGTTAAACTGCGTCTGGCAACAGTATGGTTAACGTGTGTGGTGTGTGCAGTTACTGGGCCAACTGTCTCGGTATTTCTGGGAATCCTGCCTATTCACAGTGCAGGGATTGTTCAATTGCTGCAAAATGTACAAAATGAATTTTACAAAAATGAATTGTAAGGAAGGCCCCATTACAACGATTTTACAGCAAAGATGTCAACATCAATTTTTCTTTCATGCATAGCTAATGATTAAAACAGCATATTCCATTTGCCTAAGACAATTTATTTCATATTGGCACATCAAAATATTGAAATACAAAGTTATCTTTACTCTCCCCTCTTTATTCATCGCTGCTGAACCCATACCATTGTTCAAACCAGGGAAAATAAAACAAACTTGGCACAAAATACTTAAAACAAAGGCTCATCAATATTCTCCAATTTGTCAACATCTCAATTACAGCAGTGGAAAAAATGTAAATTTCATGTGCTCTAAACACTGAGGGGTCTATTCTCTTGCCAATTCACATGCGTAACTCCCATCAGCGTTAATGGGAGTTACACAAACCCATCAATAATAATAATACTTTGTACATATACTGTGCTTTCATCTGAGGCTCTCAGAATGCTCGAGGAACAAGGAGGCTGCTCCCTAGTCTGCTCTGGCAAAATCTACACTGCAATACAAAGCAGCTTTTGACTCAGCAGGTACAGAATCAGGGACCCCAAGCCTTATTATCAAGCCCCATTTTACTGATGGGAAGCCAGACACAAAGAGGGCCAGTTATTTCCCCAGAGCCTGGAGCCTGCACCCTGATTCTATCCTTGAAAAACCAGATTTCCTTCCTCATTCTAATGTGACTAACAAGACAAACGCCCTCTCTTTGGCTGCTTTTTGCAAGAGAAATCAGAGTGAATGAAAAGTCTGGTTCATATTTATATAGTTTACTGCTAGGCATGTGCTGTTGGAAAGATGCAGTAAAGTTAGGTTTTGCATCTTACCACATTTATTCCTTACAATATTTTAAAAAATTGTTTTCTTCTTTCAGTTTCTTGCACAAACACTGTGGAGGGAAAGATGACCTTTCACCTGTGTAACTGTAGCTCTTTCACTATTAAGTCATAAAATAAGATATTTTTAGGTTCCAAAGTAAAGATTGGTATGAATCATTATGGCAAAAATATTCACAAAAATTATAAAGCAACATAAATGCATGTATTGTTTTATAGCATATGGCTATTAAAGTTTAATTTAAAATGTGTATGAAAACATTGTATTTTGTACAATTCATCCCTATTTTTTCTGTTTACCATAATGTTTTGAAACTGAATCATTTTACAGTTTTCCATATGCCTGTTGTGCTAATAAATTCTGAATAAGCAAGAAAACTCTTTTTCTAAACTGAAAACTTGGTTTTCAATGAAACATTATAATATATTTAATACAAACAACATAAATTTCCCTCCCATGTTTTCCCTTCTACACCAAGCCTAAGATCTAACTTATGATAAGCCTATGTGACTTCAGTCAATATCTCTGTTAACTTTGCCCTGAAGTAGGTGGTTCATCTTTCCCACCAAAAGCTACTCTGGACAATTTAGTGGAATAAAATGCCAAAATATCTTGAGAACATATTTAAATGACTAATATGGGCATAAGTGTGACAAAATACAACCAACCCTGGCCTTCAAAATTCAGTCTGCTATTAAAAAACCAGAATTGAGCCGGCCAGGATATGCTCTACACCTAAACAACCTCCACTTTATGGGGATTCTAACTTTTTCCTCTCTCTCAAACTTTAGCACAGTAAAATGACTGACTTCCTAGCACTCATACACATAAGCTCCCGTGTCCACTCCGTAATCCTACAGAGACATGATTAGAGGAACAAAATCCTCTAGGATCAAAGCCTTCAACATGGGATAAGTGGGTGCGGCTTCCCACAGCACAGACGTTTGCCTACGTTGTTCCTACCCAGTGCACGAATCTCAGAGCTCTTCTCCTTCCTGGCCAAAAACAACACCAAACTAGGTAACTAAAATGAAAAAGTTCCATGCTCTCCATGCCTGCTGCCAGAACCACTCACTGCTCCAAACCCTAGGGTCTTCTCTCCTCCACCTCTCTCCTCCTTGGCCCTTCCTATTTCCCTACTATCCCATAATTCAACTGACCCAACAGAACCAGTCAGCTTTAAATTTCAGCTGGGACCTTGGTGACCTGTTAATGAATCTACAGAGACGAGAAAAACTCACAGCGTTGAGTTATGCCTGGTGTTGCTAGCTGACTTGGAGTCAGAAATGCTTGAAGCGTTAACGTAATTGCAAGAATGTGAAAAATGAAGCGCCTGGCTCCTGAGCAAAGTGAAAGGTCAAAGTAAGCCTCTACACAAGAAGTCCCTGGAAGATAGCCTCATTAGACCATTCAGTCAGCATCGCCTTTTCCCCTCTTTTACACACGGTGGAAGGTGTTTTGTTTTTAAAATAGACCCATGCTCCCTCTCTGCTGTTGCTGCAGTCTGGGGCAGTGGGAAGAGGGAGGGATGGAAGAAGACTTTCTAGATCTGACCCCACTGAGAAGCCCACTGTGATGTGGAGCCACCGTCAGCTCAACACACTGCAGACCGAAACCTATGGATAAGCTACCTCCAAAGTCCATTCGAATTTTCATTCTGTCTTCTATACAGGCTAGTGGTACTATAAAATTGGTACATAAAACCTAAAGAGATTCAGCTCCCAAGTTCTTCCAGCTTGTTACCTGACAGGCTTGCTATGAGGTAGATTCTGATTTGGACTCATCTGCAAGAGAACTGCATTCCAGAAAGGACATTTTCCAGGATTTCCCTAGAACTGAGGAGTCTAAACCTCCGGCCAGAAACTTGGGGAGGGAAGATATTCATCCTCCATCTACCACCCCCTTTAAATGGCATATATAACTACAGCTCAAGCTGTTAAACTGTCCTGTACTTGGAAGGCTGTCTAATGCTTAAATATTGTAGCTATAAACACAGTCATAATAGAGATGAAATAGACCTAGGAGATCAGATACCATCTAATGTAAAATATTAAAAAGTAAAATCTATACACTTTCCTGGCACATATTCAATGATGCAGCTTCCTTTAAATTATCATTTTAGTCATAGACGAGTCATCTCTACCAATATATAATTGCTCTCTACGCAACAGATGAGTGTAAAATGGTAAAATATATTCTAAGTTGCACAAGATTTCCTTGATATCCGCAGTAGATGTCCCCCTTGCCCTCTGATTATTCTAACTTTTAGGAATTATGACAGAAGTCACCATGTCAGCTAAATGGAAATACAAACAGATAATCAACTAAGAATTTCAAAATCCACCTTCCCAAAATTAAGAGTCCATATAAAATTCCCTTAGCATTTCTGGAGCTAATAAGAACAGATTTTGGAGTCTCATGTTCTTTGGAGGTGTCAGTACTTGATTAGAGAGAATTCTTATAGTTGATTTTATAAACAAAATATCCTGTTTATAGCATAGTCAAAACTACTGAATTATAGCAGAAAAGTAGGTGTGTTGGTCCATTTATTTTACATCAAAGTATACAGAACCCAATGCGTCTAAAAGAAAATTGGTAGAACTAATCAATTATTGCAGTGCCTACTTAGAGAGCAGACAGCTCATGTTGATTTTCTTTTTTTTTAATAAACAAAGTATATGAAGAAGAGAAGAAGACAGTCCCCCTAACTAGTAGCTGATGATAGTCTAACCCACCACTCTCCTGTGCACCAGGAGGCAGATATGTCACAAAAGACACAAGTGATTGTGGTCATGCCTACTTTGCACAAGACAGTCCTCCACCTTTTACCTTGCTCGCTGCTGTTGTCTCCACTCTGGGATGCATGGCCCCCGCTGGAGGGTCCTGGGGTGCCTGCTGAGTGGGTTGAGGTCGCGTCATCGTGGTCTCGCCATGATGAGGGGTTCTGTTGTCAGGATGCCAAGGAATTTGTCCAGTTACCATTGCAGCCATAAATGAGGAACCCAGAGGAGAAGTACAAAGGGAGACAAAAAACATGTGTCTATATTAGTATCTGTAGAGCCAGGCACACGCGCACGCTGTCAGGTGTGCTGTCCTTTCCGTAAGAAGTGCAAAGGAGGAGAAAGACGCTCAAGAACTCGACTGATGGATATATCATGGACACATGTGCTAAAACTAACTGGAAATGTACATCGTTTCAAGATTAATTTTTAAAGTAAGAAAAAAATTATCTAAAAATTATAGTCTCTTTTGTACTTTTGTTATCTTAACAAGGGAAAACTCTTCCAAGAACAGGTCCCTATGCTTCTGGATAATAAATATTTGAGAACAGTAACATCTACAAAATTCATTTTATAAACTCCTAGGCTCCATCCTATACTGAACAGCCCTTCACATCTTTTCAGTGCATTGGTCTCAAGTAACCTGTCAACCCTCAAAATTGTGACCAAGTGGCAGACTGTATAACCAGCAGATAGAAAGATGAGAGTCACTGCATCAGTGTGCAACACATTATTAGTGGGCTGAGCAACCTGCACAAAGGATCATTTTTTTAAATAAAACAAACATGAGCCAATCGCCATCTAAGCGAGATGAGACTTTCCCTTGAGCTTCAGGGGAGCTTTAAATGTGGATCTGGAATAACCACATACAAAGGCAGAGTTATGCTGCTCCGGCTACTTTGCTGAGTATATTCTTCTTTGGTTTCTCCTCCCCTTTCCTGATCACTCCCAATACCCTGCTGTTGCTTAAAGGAAAACAGGAATTCTAATGTACAGGAAGGACTTTATCAGCACCACATGAAGGCAGGCAAGAGATGGAATTTCCTCTGGCAGAAACGGAGAGCAGGAACCACACACAAAACTCAGCAGCCTTCAGTGCCAAGCTGAACACTTGTTACCTGTACACCACACACTTCGATTGAGCCCGCAGACCTACTGACAAGTGAATTTGTTGGGGGAATCCAGGGGAGAGGCAAAGACTTTTTTTTTAAAAAAAATCAATCTCTCAAAATACACTACTGCTGTTACTATAACTGGTAAATAAGAACTCAGGCATCCATAACATGCCATCCTCCCGACCTTCTCAAAGCCACTTGCCACAGTGCCATTATGAATAGTTTATCAAAAAATATAACCAGTCCACCATTTTTCTCAACTAAACCTTTATAATGTAGATTCAATACCTAAAATGTTGCCAAAATCAACCAGAAACCTGGGTGACACAAAATAAGGAAATATTCTTACTCGAAACAGGAGAAAATCCTCCCCCTAGAGTTCTGCCACAAACTGATTGCCAACTAATATGTGGCCGTTTTGGTAGATAATGAAATAATTCAGAAACGTGTGGACCAATAACACCTATATCAAACAATGCTGCTGGCACTGTCATCAGACAAGCAGCTGATGCAGAAGTGGAAATCCTGAGCAGAAACTGCATGACAACAAAAGCAGTACAGGTACAGGTCTCTAAAAGGACATTTGGAGAAAGTAGATTAGTGAATGAAGCCGAACAGGGCGAGATCTCCGGTGAGCTCTTTTTTAGCTCAGCGAATAGCCACACCCACAGTTTCAAACTAAAGGTAGACAAATGCAGGGGGCTCTTCAAACTTTGCAGTCTCTTCAGGTCAGCTGTTTCCCGGATGGTGATTAGATAAAGAGCTGGAAGCACTAGATGAGAAAGATGCCAGACAAGCGTGGTCAGAGGGTGGTGCTGCAAGGGCATAGGCTGCAGCCTCCTTTCAGAAAATGCATTCACCTCAGCTAAACTTCTCCAAGTACATGGTGAGCCACGTTAATTTTATGCACTGCAGGCTTTTTATTAAGCCGGCTGCTATAAAAGCTCCTTACCCCTCATGAAAATTACAATAATTAACCAGTAACACCTCAACTATGTTTTAAGGCAAATGTCATCCGATAGCTATTATATAATTGTTCAAATGAAGCTGGGGCAAAGCTTCCTGCTTAGCACTGCAGTGGTCTGAAGGATTTGTGTGTGACTTCCCACACCTGAGAACATTTTGTCAAACCAAAATTTTTACGGTCAGGATTCATTCATTCATAATTCAGTGCATTTCTTCCAGTGTTTTGTTTTGTTTTTGATTTGCAGTACCAGGGATCGAATTCAGGACCTTGAGCTTGTCAGGCAGGTGCAGTGCCACTGAGCTACACCCCTGGCCCCCAATGACTTTTCTGTAGGTGCTATTTTCAAAACAAAAGGGGAGAGATATAGGCCCCATATGCAAGTATTACCTTAAGAGTAACTGGTTCCTCCAAATAAGTTGAGTCTTGAGTTGTTAGCCCAGTGCCCAGATTTCCTCAAATTGACTATCTAACTTACCTTTCCCTTATCTCTTTCCTCCTCTCCTCAGCCCCCAAAATGGTCTCTAGAAAAAGTGTGTCTCTTTCCAGTGTCTCAAGAATTCTGTCTGAAGGAACAGCACATAACAAATAGTTATCTAATCTGAAACGAGGAAGGACACAGAGACCGTTGCGGGGTTCAGACGTCCACGTTCGGCTACACATACACGGCGATGTCTACAAACGCCTAATGAAAACCTGTCCATTCAAAAGTCAGTCCTCTCTGGTCACAAAGATTTGTAACCTTCATGGATAACACAGCATGCTACTCATTAATGCTGATCTTTTTTTTCTTAAATTAAAATAGTTGTTTGTATTGTAACTCCTTTCTTCTTTTCCCCTCTTATACTTTCCAAGTTACATCCTTCAAGAACAACGGCTTGGATTTCTGCCAAATTATGTGCTGAAGTTTAGTGAATCCAGAGACCAAAGTGGCGTACATATGCATGTAAAAACACATGACCAAGGTAGAAAAATAATGAGAAATGCTCTCTGTGTGTAAGAGAGTGGCCAACTATTCAGGTATGTACATTCCACAGTAAACGTCCTGTTCGCCAGTCAAAGGTCTCGGAAAGACACCCGAGGGCAAGGAGGAAAAATGCTTCTATTCCCAGTGGCTTTAATAATTGGGAGTCAAATATGGTACTCTTCTTGCTATTACGTAATTGTGTTAAAGAGCACTGTTACCAGGAGAAAACCAGTGAATCCTGAGTGGAGCACAATAGAAAGAGATGGAAAATAGATACAAGAAGCTTGGTCTCTAGGGGCAGTATTTTCTATTTGCTGGGCTACAGACTCACAGCTGATAATGCAAGTTGTAATTAATATAAAAGCAGGAGACAATCTGGGCTGAGCTTGTAGCGGCGGGGCCACAGGAGAGCGCTCTGCTGTTCTCCTCCCTTTCTCATTTACGCACAGCTTTCCCTAGAAAACACAATCCTGCCAGTGTTTTCTCCCTTGGAAGTTAAAAAAGAATTGATTTAGCACCATCATTGAATTTTGCTAAATCTAGAAAAGAGCGCAGAGAGGACAGGAGTCTCTGGGCAGAGGAAGCGCATCATAAGTGCCTCTCTTTTGTTGAGGCTGCAGATACAGTGGGACTGTAACATTTAAACCAGGATGGCATTTCTGTGAGGGGCCTGCCTGTGGGATATGACTTGATAAGTCTTGGCACATTGGTGGCTATTTCCCTGTTTCAAGGATTCCACCCGGTACGTGGTGCTTCCGTGGGGGGGTCACTGGGGTAGAATACATCACCGTTTCTAAATAAACACAAATCTGAGTGATGAAGTGAAACCTATCAGGCTTCAAAGAGAAAAGCGAAGGCCATATCACAGACAAGCTCTGTCTAAAGCAATCTGGATCTCACTCTAGACCTTGGCTGGAAAGGTGAGTCAGTCAGTGGACGAAGTACCGAGGACAAGACAGGATACTGGATTAAGACTGTAGGGTGCAGACTGGGCAGTGATGTGCTACGTGCCTCTCAAATCTCTAAAATCACTACCTCTTATTTGTATGACTGAAAACATTATCAAAATAAGCATCTGATTTTGTTTTAGAACCCCCACCAAGTCACAGCAAGTAAACACAGTACTTACATCTGAAGTTGGGAAGCACAGTAATTCAGGGTGTGTGCTCACAGGTAGACAGTAATGATAAACACATGAATGTGTTTTCATCGGGAAAGGAGGCAAAACTAATATATGTGCACAACAAGCAGCCCGACGTGTTTACACAACAAAGGAAGATATGCTTGTATCAATGTTGTCACTTATTTCCTATGATTTTATGATGATGGCTTAATTCCTCCTTAAAAATTTTTTAAAAAGAACAAAAATACTTGTATCTTGGGTATTTGAGTCTACAAAAGTTAATTGTATGGGGCAAAGAAATGTTAGAATTTCAAGTTCATTACTCTAAAGTTAACATAAGAACCCAGGAGCTCTGTACACGTTTTCAGAATGTGGAGTCACTCCTTAAAAATGTAAGTAGAGTTTTTTCTCTCATCTTGGCACTGCTACGGCTTTATTAAGCTTTGGGAATTAAAATGTGAGCAGCTCTCACAGAGTGGCGAATGCCTGCCGTGGATTCCTCCATTTGATCAAGAACTTTCAGTAAGGACAGAAGTATATAGGCAGTGCAATCTGGAACTGTGTTGGGATATTCTAACATTTGGTATACAATTTGGTATACAAGTTGGACATTTGGTATCCAATTAAATAAAATAAATTCAAATAATACCACATTTCTCTCTTGATAGGGTATCAAATATACCTATCTTTCATTTCATTTCATCTGTTACAATGAAAACACATTTCAACTGTACAACCTAAGTGACGTAAATAGTATGATTATTCTTGAAGAGAAATTAATAAGAAAATTATCAGCAGCCAGCACCAATGGCTGCAAAAACAAAACCAAATAAAAAGCCCTGCCTCCTCCCCAACTTGTCTTCTCGAACTAGTGGACAGAGCAGCCCTCTGACGGAAGAGCACGGCGAGGCTGTGGACAGCTCACTATCACATCTAACCTCACGCTGCCCTGGAAGAACTCACGCATAAAGTCATTCTCGTATTATTAATATTATTATCAAGTGTCCTCGTCCCCTCTTGATCTTCTAGAGATCAACCACTTAAACCTAAATCTCTCCCTACTACCAGTCACTCCTAATTCTTCAAGTAATAATAGAATTTATCTACAGTATTCTGCCAGGAACACAATTAGGAGATTCTCCCTTCTGATATAACACATTTAAAAAATTGTATACACATCAACAAAGTTGACATACTCAGAGTTGCAAAAGAAAACATCGGCATGTCTTTATAACATAAAGGATAAATAAATTTTGTTTCATCAGTGATGTTATCAGAGCCAGTCACTATTAAGGAACTTGTCATTAGCCATTAATAACTGTAACTGTATTTTCTTTCTGTTACTTAATTCTTTTGAAGGAAAATAAAATGTAGCTTGTTATGGCCATTAGCTAGGACTAACAGTATAATCGTATAACTGTATGCACTTCAGGCAATAATGATTGGTATGGAAAATATATTTTAAACAAATATATTTCATTTATCTAAACATGATCTGAAATAGCTAACATTTATATATATAAATATGAAATTATAATTTATTACTCTATACTAGATTTAGGGACCCGATTTAAAATTATATAAAATAAGATAATGCAGATATCACCTATTTTTCAGAGATAAACAGAATAAGAAAAGCATGATGATTATTTCAAAACAGTTTTCAAGTTGAAGCTTTTTTAAAAATTGCTTTCTTGGCATGTTTATTTTAAACACGATAAATTTGAATGTCTAAAAAACTTAACATAAACTGCAGCTGAAAAACAGAGCTGTTTCCTTTACTATCCTATATTTTTTTTCTCTCCACTGTACTAACGAGTACTGGGATAACCATTTTCTACCTATAACTATTATTCTTATGTTATAGTGAGAGTATAAGACAAAGCATATTATGATATTAAAAATATAAGCAGTCGATAGGAATTTGCTAAGCTCAACAAAAAAAGTAAGCAAATATTGTACATTTTGTTTAATTAATTCCAAACTTCCTCTTAATATTATGCACATGGTGTGTGTTAATAATAAATGTGCAAATCAGAGATTTTTACTGACTATAAAAAAAAGGAAGACAAGCCTGTTGTCCTCTTTTAATGCAATTGTTTATATTGGAATATTTGTGTGATGTTATGGAATGTGAAATCAACATGATTTCCCACTTAAAATCCATTCTCAAAAGTCCATGTATTTTTATCTTTTACTTCAATTCACTTATATCTTCAAGTTCTTAAAAAGGAAATGAAAAACTATACTAGTCCTGAATATTTTTCCTTTAACACTTCTCTATACTGCTCTATACACCAAATTTCATTCTTATTTTGTTTCCTTGCCTGCTCTTTCCTTACACACACACACACACACACACACACACACACACACACACACACACACAAAATGTAGCTTGATACCACTTAATAAGGATAGAGGTGTATGTGTTTTGGGGGTGTCAAACAGCTGTCACAAACTGTCACCTCCACAAGAGAAACCTTGGCACACAACAAATTAAACTACATTTCTTTTTTAGCTGTCATTATTCATAGCCAATAAGTTGAAATGCTCTCAGCATTTCATGTGCAAATAAAACCACGAGGAAGCTCAGTAGATCAGAATAGTGGGCCAACAGATAAAACAGAGAAAACAACACGCTGTCTGGGTGCTTCTGAACTGGTTCATCATCACCCCTGAGCCGGCGTGCACCAAATGAGCTCCAGCCTGGGGCAATGTATTAAATATGCATATCAAAGCAAATGAAAAAATAAACCTGAAGATTCAAATTGGACACATTTACATGCTGAAAATGTCCCACTCACATCACTTTTCAGGTAGTGTTTCTGTGGTGCTTTCACTTTTTTGTGGCTGGGGGGGGGAGGGTGGGTGGGAAAGGCTGAAAAGCTCGAGAGAATTCGCTTTGGAGAGTTGAAGAAGGAGGCTTGGAAATGCACACAATCAATACACCTATGGTACCAGAGTAGCAGGACTGCGAGAGCCCTCCAAGGTTTTCACTCTCATTCTGCTCCGAACACAAGTCTGTGGCAAGTCCTTCCATTTCCCACTTGGTGTGCTGGTGGAACAAATTATTGCTTCATTTCAAAACAAATAGCAGGGGGCTAAAGTAAAATTGTTATAGTTCAGATCTCTAGGAAATAAAAGGCTTTAAATTATGACACCCAATGAGGTGGCAAGCCCTCGTGGGTTCAAAATAAATCAGTTGTCATATTTACTTGATTGGGGGCTGAAAAGGGGAGCGACAAATGACAGCGTTGATTCTTTCATCCGAAGACGATGAGTGTTAAATTATTAAAGCAGTATTCTCCTAAGTACAATTCTTGCTTAAGTGTATATTTAAATATTACAATAGTTCCATAAATTGGTATTGTCTATCAGCCAACACCCCAAACAGCCTCCTCTCTCTGATCTCTTCTACATGAACATCAGCATACTCTAACTCCACACACCCACTGGAGAAATGGTTGCCAAGAAACCATTCTAGAAAACCAAGGAGTCAGGATCCCTGGAAATAACACGAGCAAAGCTTTTGGCTACAGATACTGTGAACCTCTCATTGCACAAACCATGTAAATAGATTCTTCCCTATTCCCTCAATAATGTAAATGCACATGAATTTAGAAACAGAAAGCAATGAACATAAGCAAATAAAAAACAAGCAAAATAAATATTTCTGAGGTAGTGTCATGCCTTGCGGACCACAAGCGTACATATTGTAAAGTCTCAGATAAGCAAATAAACTTTCCAGAGCTGCCGCCGCACCCTTCTGATTTCATTTAATACACTCAGTGTACAAAGGCACCCCACGCCACTTCCCCCCTGGCGCTGGAAACAGGTAAGGGTAAAGACAGGTGTACAGCTTTCAACACCACACTATTTACTCCCCCTCACAACTGGACTTCCCAGGCTGAGGTTTTCTTTTCTTTTCTTTGTGTTCAACTTGTATTCTTAGGCTGGTTTCTCATACAGTGCAAAGGTTAATTATTAAAATCTACACCTGCATATTTTCAAAACTTTTGGTGGCAGGAAAGGAAATCCTCACAGAAAGTTTACTTTCAAGGTGTCTCAATTCATTACTCTTAGCACTCAGGCCTGGGGTGGGGGGAGGTTGGTTTACAAACTGTCTTCAAGACTCAGGGCCTGTTGAGCTCCTTCCTACAGGGTGTTAAATTAAAATTTCAGCCACACAGTTATCAGACTACACCCTTCACCATTTAGGTTGTGAGTTCAATTCAATGTATAGACATCCTGTCCCCCACCCTGGGTTTGAGTTCCTATAAATAAACTGCTCTTCACACCCACTCCTTAACCTCGCCACTCTTGCCTTTCCTACCAGCTGCAATCTTTCTTCTCTTTGCTTCTTTTTCAAATTTTCAGTCTCACTACATATGCTTTTTTTTTTTTTAAGCATCAGACTCACTAGATCAGTTCCAAAATAGGATTAAAAACAGAGAGAATAGAAAGAAATCTCCTTTCCTGGCTTGACATACATAGTCATTCCTGAGTATACACTCCGTCCTCATTCACCAACTGTTAAAGTGTTAAAATTCAACCACTGACCTATGGTTACTCAATCATAATTCCCTTCAGCTTTCTGTAATACACTGTTAATAATTGGTTCATCAAGGTTACTGTCTTTTATTATGAAGATGCTTCAGGCACTTGGCAATAAGTCCATATTCTGACAAAGATTCTGTGGAGCAAAAGCCCTCAGCATTGTAATGTGTTCATTCACGTCTTCTTTTATTTCTAATGCAGTACAAGATCGCCAATAATTCTTAGGATTTTCATCTCTGGCAGAGACTGGGAAATCAGCCCTTGCTCCCCAGTTCTGTCCTTCAGCCACTCCCCTCCCAGGTCCTGACCTGCTTGCTGTCTTGCCTCTTTCTATCCTTGCTGCATTATCCCTGCATACAGAGCTGGGAATAAGAGAAAGACAGAACATCATATCCAAAGAAAGAACTTGCTAACACCCAAGTCACCAAATCCAAGAAACTTTACACATTAAGAGAGCGAATCATTCTATCAACTGCCTGGCTCACTTTCTAGGTTTTGTGGTTGTTATTTTTATTATTATCAGTTTATGACTCTCAGCATAAATAAGGAGGGGTCCAAGAAGAGTAGAATACAGTGAGAAAAATAGAGATCAAATCATCAAAACAGAAAAGAAAACTAAAGCGGTAGAACTCAACATTAAAACAAGTTTTTAAAAACAGATTTTACCCAGAGGCTTTAAAAGAATTCCAAGGGCTCCAGACTTACATGGTCGGCGAGGTTCGTGGAGGAGCCTGAAAGTTCTTCGTGGTCTGACTTGGAGCTGCCGTCCCTTTCATCAATGACAAGGTCAATGGGCATTTTCCCCTTCAAACAGCTAATGTACCGATGGCAGAAGTTATCACACAGTTCGTGGACCTGGAAGGAGGTTATAGGGGAGAGTTCAGCTCCTGTTGTTATTGTTTATTTCATTTTTAAAGAGGAGAGATATCAGGTTGCTTTGGAAAGAGCAACAATGTGATGTCTTCCAAACTAACTCTAATTAAGGGGTATAGTTGAAGGCAAGGAAACAGTAGAGCAATTGTTATAGCAGATATTATTCTCCAGAGACTTTCCCCCAGCAACAAGTTACAATAATAAAAAAAAAAAAGTGGTGGGGGAAATAAGATTGGGAATAAGTAGGTTCACACTGGGGGACCAGAGAGGAAAATCCGATTTGATGAGCATCTCAAAATACTAAAATCCTGGAACTAGGGATAGCAGTAACAGCTGCCATTGAGTAAGCTTTCTGTTTGCAAGGGAAAGTCACTGAGCTTCACGCAGGGCCCTGCAAAGACGCCCAAGAGAGCGTGATTCCCTCTGCCTGCTCCTAATGCAAACTCTGCATCCAGAGTGAGCAGAGCTAACGGCCAAAGCGAGTGTCCAGTAGCACAAATGGGTTGCTTCAATTTCCACACAATCCTGAATGACTGGGGGAGGGGTTGAGGGGTGCTTTAGAAGGTAGGGCTGTCCTGTGGACTCATTTTCAGAGCCCCTGGGTCTAGGAGCAACTGGAGGAGGTGGGAACACGTTCTGTCTCCAGGTATGCAGCCTTCTTCCTGCAGTTTGCTGAAAATATCCCAATCAATGAGGCGTCCTGGCTTAACACGGGAGTGGAGTGTTATTTCCGGCTTACCTTTTCTAACTCCAAAAGATGAAACCTTAGGACTTGTATTGCTTGGATCATCTGAAAGGAAAGTGTAAGAGCTTGGGGTTAGGGCTCTGTGACTCCTCCAAGGTTCTGCAGGGTGGGGGTGGAGGTTGAATGATTTGGGCTGCTGAGAAAAACAAACAAACAAACAAAAAAACCGAGCAGGTGTCCAGGCAAACCTACCCATCAAGAAATACTCAGCAAAACCAAGTGATTACGGATCATGTCTGCCTCATTGGTCACGGGGCAGGAATCGGACTCGATCTAAGCTTCATATTAATATCTTTCCCTTGACATTCACTGGGCGGTTTATTTGTAAGAACTGCTCTCCTCGGACCAGGCCTTCAGATCCTGCCAGAGTCCTCTTTCACTGTCCCCTCCCTCGACCTCAGGCCAGATTAAAAAAAAAAAAAAAAAAAAAGTCGCTTCTCTGGACAGAAAAAGCTTTTTAGAACCGCATACCCAGCGAAATCCGTCCTCACTAAAGAAGGAAATACTCAAGATGAATGGCCAGGCTGGGCCTTTGAAAGCGGATTTAAGTACTTTTAATATTGAAATCGTGCAAATTAGCAAAAGAATCGCACCTAAAAGTGGCCTGCGCTGGCCTGGCCCTCACCCCAGCCCCCAGCCCAGCCCGCCCTCCGCTGCCTGCCCGCCCACCGCCCGCCCGCAGTTACTTCCTTCGGGTTAGCAGCCCGGGTCGCCCGCCAGCTCGGCCGCAGAGGAAGTAACAAACTCCCCAGGCCGAGACCTGGGAAGAGCCCAGGCTGAGCTCTCCTCGCGTCAGAGATTCTGCCTCGATGGCTTCGCCCTCCCTGACCTGCAAACTGCCCCAGGCTAGACATTTCCTTCTCAGGGCTCTGAGTGGTTCCGGTAGCCCTATAACTCCCGAAGGGGGTGAGGGGTTCTGCTCAAACTCCCTGGGGCTCCCTGGGAAAGTGGGTGCTCCCAGGCATAAGGAAGAGCACAAAACCGAAAGCCTTACCAAATTGTCCAGCTCTGGATTTGAAGAAAAAAGTGGCTTTTCAGCACGAACCTATAAGAAGCAGGGAAAGTCTGCGTGAATTACCCCCTTGATTCAAAAGACAAACCCTGTTACCTCTGAGCTGCCGTGTGCCCACAGGGTCAGGGGAGGAGAGTTGAGGGGGTTTGGGGACATGCACCGAGCCACCTGGTGACTGAAAAATGAGCTGGGCCTCTGGGTACCTGGGCCGCAGCTTCCCCCGCTGCAGCTGTCCCAAGGGCTGAGACTCCGAACCTCCCTAACTCTATGCCCCTGAGCAGACCCTCCGAGAGGCCAGAGGCGCCAGCTTCCTGGGCCCCGGGCACTCCCCGGTGCCCACTGCCCCTTCTCCAATTCCTGTTCTGGTAGCTGCAGGCAAAGGAAAAGGCCAAGCCCCAGATTGGGGGCAGGTCAACTTTAATTTGAGGGTCGAGCCCCTGTATTCCAGGCTAGGGGGTAGGAGGGGACAAACACCCCTGTTTGTCTCGGCTCCTAGTTCGCCCCAGGCTCAAGGTCCGGTTAGAGGCATAGAGGACGGAGTGGGCCAGAAGAAGAATCCCTGTCCCGGCCTTGCCCTCTCCTTTCAGGTGACGCTCAGAGGAAAGGGGAGGCATAGAGAGAGTGAGGGGCCGCAGGAGGGCAAGTGGGGTCAGGCGACAAGGTTGGACCTGCTTGGCGAAGACTGCGATGTCCTCGTTGAAGGAGTCGGAGGAGCAGACGTCTCCGCCGGCCACTCCGGGTTCCCGGGGCGTGCAGGTCGCCAGCTCGCACTTCTCAAAGACCAGAGCTAACAGAGGAAACAACGGGTGCCTAACGGGCAGCGCCACGCAGAGAGACACACACACGGAGACGGGGTGCAGAGGGAAGGAGCGAGAACTGTAATCAACAAGTTTGGAGGGTTCGAGTCCTTCTTTAATACAACAGGCACGCACCACACTTTCCAACCCTTCCTCAGTCAGCCGAGCCTGGGTCAGAAACAGAAAGGAAACACAGCCTGGCCTTCTCCCATCGGCTCAGATCTGCTCAGAGGAGTCTCCGGCCACTTTAGCCCGCCAAAGAAAAACAGCTTCTCAGTTGGAAGGTAATGAAACGGCTGAGAAACTCAGGCAGTGTAGAGCCCGGAGTTCACGCGGTTCCCTCAGCACCGTAGAGGCCTTGAAACAACCCCTGCGACCCAGCCCTGACCTCCCAAGAAAGGGAGGATCTTGGAAATAAAAACGGCTCGAGAGGGTATTTCAAGCCCAGGCCAAGCTCTTCTCCTGCACACACACCGGAGTGACACTGCCTAGACTGGAGAACCCTCTTCTAATCTCTCCACGTCCCATAAACTTGTTTGCTCTACTTCTGGTAAAGCCCGGGAGTGGGGGCCAAAATAACAGGAATGTTAAACACCAAAGAGCTGCCTTCCAAAGACCACATTTCTCCCAGCCTTGCAGCAGACAAAAATAAATCGCGTTTTCAAACTTGGAAGTGTGCGTGCGCAAGTGCCCTTTGTGTTCTCCGGGCGGCTCGGCCACACTTCGGGGATGCTTGCGGCCTCCCGCTCTGGGCTCCGGGGCTGTTTACCCACTGTCCCCTCCCCTTGGCATCCCGCTGCCTTCCCCACCTACCCTCAGCCGGAAGAGCCCGCGGTGCACGGGTTAGGGCCGTGCGTGCCCAACCCTCCCCGAGCTCTCCCCAACAGAAAATAATTTCCAGCCATCTCCCCTGCTCCCCCCAAGCGAGGCTCTGGGCAAGCCGCAGTCCCTTCCACCCCGCTGCACTTCAAGGTCTGCCCCCTTTATTTACAGAGAATTAAGAAGTAGGTGATTAGGACTTCCTGGCCGACAGAAGCAGCCCTGATCCCAGCTCAGGCTGCATTTGGTGACTCCTAGACCCTCGGTAGGAAACTGAAGGGGGTGGGGGTTGTTCTTCAGCAGCAGGAAACTTTCCCCTTCGTCAAGGCCCCTGTTAGGGGGCTTGGAACAAGCAGCCCCGAGTCCTCCAGCCAGGAAGCCCGTCCTTGGGGAGAAGGCCCAGGCAAGGTTGTGAGGACACAGCCGCTCCAGCTCTCCGGCTCTCCGGCTGTGGGTTTGGAGGGACCGGGCTGTGAGAGTGAAGGAGTCTCTATCTTCCAGGTCCTTGACTGGGGCAGGAGGGCTGGCTCCCTCCTCCTGCCTTTCCTAAGGCAGGATCCCCCTACCCCATGCAGCAGTAACTCCCCACCCAGACAAACACACACTCTCGCTCACGCTCACACACAGCAAGCTGGCTCGGGGGCTCGGTTTACCCGTAGATCGCGTCCTTGTCTCGCTTCAAGGCGTCGTTGACAGCAGATCCCATGCTGGCCGGCATGACATTGGGGTGCGGGGCGTGCGCGCCGTAGTGCTGCGTGGCGTGAAGCGGCGGCCCGTGGTTCAAGTGGTGAACCGGGGGGATCGGCCGCGGGGCGTGAGGGTCTCCGTACATGGAAGCGGGAACCCCTACTCCGTCCATCCCGCCGTAATGGGGCAGCTCATCGTACTGTCAGAGCCGGCCAGGAGGGGGAGAGCACGGGGGTGAGAGAACAGGAGAGAGAGACAGAGGGAGAGAGCAGAGCGAGGAAGGAGAAAAAGAAGCCAGGGAAAGAGAGCGAAGCCAGAAGTGGGAATGGGACAGATAGGAGGGGGGAGGGAGGGAGAGGGGGAGAGAGAGAGAGAGACAGGGAGAGAGAGGGGTGAGGGAGAGAGAAATAAAAACAAAGTCAGAAGGACAAAAGTACCTAGCGCAAGTTGAACACACAAGAAACCAAACCAGCCGAAACAACGGAGTTGGAAGTTATGGGGGGGGGGGGATTTAAAATCCTAAACGAAACAGCACGAGCCAGAGCAGCACCGAGAGGCGCCGGCGGCGGCGGCGAGGCCGGGCAAGCAGGGGGCGCGGGGAGGCCCGGCTCCCGCCGGAGGCTGCAGAGCCGCAGGAGCCGGCCGGAGAGAAGTGCAGAGAGCTCAGGAGGAAGCCCCGATCCCACCCCTCACCCCCCTCCGCCTCCGCCAGAGGATCCAATAAATCAAAAGGAGAAATGAAACAAAATAAAAAGAGAAGAAAAACGCTAATAATCAGGAAGAGGACGCCGAGGGCGAGGGGAGACGAGGGCCAGTGCCTCCCCGGGGGCCAGGGAGAGGAGGGAAGGGAGGAAGAACGTGAAAGTTACCAGAAACATTATTTAGCAGCGGGTTCCCTGCGTCCTTGTCAATTTCAGAGACAAAACAAGCAGCCCAGGCTAGTCTAGGCGGAGGCGCAGCGGCTGCGACAGCGCGGCCCCAGAGGCAGCCCCAGCGGCGGCTCCTACGCAGCCCGCGCCCGCCTCGAGCCGCGGGAGCAGCGGCGGCCACACAACCGGGGGATCGCGCTGCCGGGGTAAAAGCTGGAGCGAGGCGAAAGCGTGGAACAATTGCACACGCACGCACACACACACTCACACGCACTCGCCGCCCGCCTGCTCGCTCGCACAGCGCTGGAACACGCGCGCCCAGACACGCACACACGCACGCACACACACTCGCACACACGCAGAGGCACGGGGGGCAAGAAGCCGATGAAGAATTTTGCGGCTATTTTTTAAAAATACTAGCCGCCATCATCAAGCAGCGAGCAGCAGCGGCTGGAAGGAAGAGGAGGCACGGGGCAGGCCCCTCTTAGGAGAGGATTTATATCTAGGTGAGTGTCGGAGATTTAAACCTACCCTTTGCGCCATCAGTCTGCGCTCCAATAAACTCCTGGATGTGCCGTATATTTAATATCCCAGTCCGGATAAGAAAGTGATCTAGGCTGCAGATTCCTTTTTTTTTTTTTTTTTTCCAAACCAAAGAGACTTCTCCCAATTCTCCAATATGTTAATTTTAGGGGGGGAAGCCCAGGCAAGACAACGAAGTTTGTTTTTTTTTTTTCCCCGTGATATTTCTTCTTTTTCTCTTTTTTCCTCTTCTCCTCCTCCTCCTGATCTTCCTCCTCCTCCTCCACCTCCTCCTCCTCCCCCCTCCCCTCCTCCTCTTCGGTACTCCTTTCCCCCTCTTTCTCTTCTCCTCTTAGTTGGGAAAAAAAAAAAAAAAGAAAAGAAAAGAAAAAGAAGAAAAAGAAGAAAAAAAAATTGTCAAGCCCCCGAACTGAAGGTTACGAGCGGCCCGTCAGCAGCCCACATGTAACCGAACTGTCGTGTTTCATGGCTTTTTGCCACTCCAGATGTCAATCAGAGCCCGGAATGTCAAGGTAGTGAATGAGTGACGCTTGACGATGATGAAGAGGAGGAATCTCTCAGACCCGTTTTTTCTCTTCCAGTAAAACTCCACGAGGGGTTTCTGCTTCTTGAATTTTGTCCTCCCCCCACCCCCCTCGGAGCCGTGCCCCCGCGAGATCGCTCATAGGATCCCCTCTCTTTAAAGTATTGTTCAAAAAAAAAAAAAAAAAGCGGGGAGAAGAATGAAGCGAAAAGCGATAGTTTGCCGAAATTGGACTTCCTCCCCCCTCTCCAGCGGCGTTTGTCTCTCCCGCGCGCGCTCGCTCGCTCGCTCTCACTCGCGCTCTCTCTCTCTCGCTCGCTCGCTCTCTTTCTCTCGAGGAGATGAGTGCGTGTCAGTAGGTGTTGGCAGGTTGGCTGCTGCCGGGCTTATAGGAGAGCCTCGCTCTGGCGGCGCGGGTCGGCGGCGGGAGAACGCGGTGACGGAACCCGGAAGTCGCGGTGGCCATCGCCCGTCGCGCGGCGGAGACACATCCCGGGAGTGGGAGCGGGCGCGAGAGCGAGGCGGAGCGCGCGGCGCGGAGCCTCTGATATGCCGCGAGCGGCCGGCCGGCCGGCGGGGCGGGGGCGGGGAGGCGAGCGGCGGCCGAGCAAATCAGCGAGCCCGCTGCGCCGCGGGGACGCGGGCGGGGGGGGGCGTGCGTGCGCGGGCGCGCGGCGGGGCGCGGGAGGGCGCGGGAGCCGGAGCCGGAGAGCGGCCGGGGAGCGCGGAGGGACTGCCGCGAGCCGCGGGACAGCACGGTACCGCCCGGGCCCTTCTATGCGTGACTCTCGACTTAGTCTAGTCCTCCTCCGCCGGCCCGGCGCCCGCCTCACGGGGTCGCGCCGTGGGCGCTCGGCATGGCGCTCTCGCTTTTGTTCCTGTTCGTCCCGCAGTCCCCCACCTCTGCGCGCCGACCCCCGCGCCCCGAAATCTCCCTGCTACCCTCTTGGGGCGGCGGGCTTCGCAGACGCCACCGCCGCCGGGAGCATTTCCCTCCAAGTGGCACTTTCTTCCCGGGGCCGACCCGGGACCCCGTTGTCAGTATTCAGTTCCCCCGGCCCGGGAAGCAGCCGGCCCGACTCCGGGCGCACTCCCTGCGGGCGGCAGACGGGGGCCCCGGAGGCTCCGGGCCGCGGCGCGTCGGGGGAGCCGCGGAGCGTTGGGGGCCGGCGGGGCTGTGCGCCTCGAAGTGCGTCCCGCCGCGAGCTGGAGGGGCGAGCGCGGAGCCGGGCCGGCGGCCGGGGGCGGCGTGGCAGTCACGCCGGGCTGGGCGGACGCGGCCGGCTCGGGTGAACTTTTCCCGGAGGAGGAGCGTGGGCAGGGCGGGGAGGGGAACAGCCGCGCGGCGGGTGTGGAAGCTGCTCTGGCCGAGGTCCGGCCCCAGCGCTGCCTCACACTGCGCCCGAGCGGCCTCTGCGTCAGCCCCGCCGGGCCCCGGCTGGGGGCGGAGCTCCGGCCACCCCGGGCGGCGCGTCGGCCCCGGCCCGGGCCCCGCGAACCGGGAACGCACCGCTCCGGCCTCGCAGCCGCCTCCCTCCCCAACTCTGAGCCCCTCTGGAAACGAGTAGCGCGCGGTCCACGCGTGGCTCGGGCCGGGCTTGCCTGCAGGGCGGGGTGGGTGGGAGTGGTTGGTGGGGGAAAGTTTGTGCGTGTGTATGTGTGTGTGTGTGTGTGTGCGCGCGCGCGCGCGCGCTCGCGGGGAGGAGAGGTGGGAGGGCTCTTTGGCCCCCACTCCATCCTTGCCACACTGTAAGCTCTTTCGGGCGACACCAGTGGAAGCCTGCCGAGACTCCAAGCGGAGTCGGAGAAATTTGGCCTCGTTTTAATAGGGCTGGGGAATGAGCTCCGGAGGTCAATAAAGCCCTCCAAAAATGATGAATGGTGGAGCACCTGTGATGATGATAGTGATTACCAGAGCAATTAAACAGTTTGATTAAATGAGCCATCATAACAATGATGTCTGCGGGAAATCGGCCCTCACATATAAAGAAAGATAGTGCAGAGGGGCTGGCAGAGGCGCGGATGGCCGGGCGCCGGGGCTGGGCTGCGGGCCGCGAGCTTCCTGCCCCGTAGCCCGTGCAGGCTGGGGCGGCTCCAGGGACGAGTCTAGCCTAGGTTTTCCGCTGTGGGCCCGGCTTCAAGCCTTCCAGACCCGGCGGGTAGGAAACCTCAAGGTTGGGTGGGGGCCCTCTCTCCACCTCCTTTTTTTTTTTTTTTTTTTTTTTTCTAGAAGAACTCCAAGATTAAAAATAACCTTCTCGTTTGATGCCGAGTTGCTGGTCGACTTATTTTTAAAAGGTGAGTGAAAAAAGCAGACAGAGTTGGTCTCCAGAATTTTATTGCAAGCGGCAGTTTCAGGAGCTCAGTGGAGCTGCGACGGTGCAGATGGAGAGAGGTGGGAGAGCGCGCACAAGCTGGTCTCACCGCACAGCGTTTTCCTGTGTAGACTTGTAGGTGTTGTGGGTCAAGTTCGCGCTGCTGGCTGAGAAGTTTAGACTCAGTTTTTCAGATTTTACCCCTCCAGTTGTCCTTAATTTCAATATTGGGGTATTTCCTGCCGCCGATGGGATTATTGTTGTTTTAAATGCCTTGTTAAGGTACATGCCGGTTGCTTTTACTTTTTAAACCCTTGTTTTTGTGAAGACCATCTTAAGCTCGAACCTCTGCACCGCATAATCTAAACATGGGCCGTTTTCTGTCTCACGCTTCTTTTAGCTGTTTCTTTTTTCATAGTAATATTTCCAGGAGTTAGCAATGGATCCCTATAGCTTTAATTTAGAAAAACTTCACCAACATTTTAAAAAATGTTTCTCTTCAAGCGGTGTAACTAAATAAAAACGTTTCAGATTGATGATTTCTATATTTTCAAACAAGTTACTACAGTAACAGTTCCTTTGCAGTGATACCGGTTTTACAAAAGAACAAAAGTGAGCAGTGTGAAAGGCATTTTAATCTGAACTCCCCTCCCTGATTTCTCGCTAATATTCTGTAATATTTTTGCAGTTTATTGAATACATTAAACACTGGGACAGTCTAATCAGGTGTAGGAAGGAGAGAGATGACATTTTAAGATTGGATCAAAGAAAAAAGTCATCTCTACTTCCAAAGACTCGGAGTAAAGAGTGCCTTAAAAGTGCACCTTCTGGAGGGCATCTGTGTGGTTTGCAAATTCATTTGTTTTAAAGGAAGTCCCCACGTTTTGCAGCTAAAAAGATTTCACCTGCCTTATTGCTTATGAAATTGTTAACTTCAAAAAATAGCAATCCCAGTGTAGTGGGTAACATAAGACGAAGTTGGAGTTGATTCGGGGATCAGTTCAGGATCTATCTGATGATTTCAAAGGACTGTTATTCCCTAAATCAGCCACTTGCAGGTATTTTGTTCCTATACCCGAGGAGAGCTCGCCTACTACTTAAGAATCCTCTTGGCCCCTCACTCCCAACTTTCCAGTCCTGTAGAAACTATCCTCCAGCAGTGGGGTAACCATTCTTTCAAATTTCTTCCCCCATTCTCAGCCACAGCCCTGCCCCGCAGGCTCCTAGGCTCCTCCGTGTGCCCACCTTTGGGGTATGGGAAAGTGGGTGGGGCAGGCCCCAGAGAGAGATGGGGGTCAGAGGAGGCGCCATAGACCTCCTGCGACAGTCAGCTTCTTCTGCCCGGGCTGGAAATGGTTTTAACAGGCGGTAAAATTTCATCTTGCGGTGTCAAATTGGGGTCATTTTGGGGTTAGAGTTCTCAGTGTCCGAGAGGAGCTGTCCAGCTGCGTGGGGACTCATTAACCGCAAAAGATCTGTTTCAGTAAAAACAATTCAAAGACAATCAGAAGGCTAAAGACCCTCTACAAATCGCATTTTACAAGTGCCCCAGAACAAATATGGATGGTGAAACCTATTTCTTTGGAATCCCAAATCAGCTACTTAGCTTTGGAGTAGGGGGTGGGGGGCCCTGCATTAAAAGAGGTAAAAAAAAAAGAGAGGACCACAGAGGTGGAAGTGAACAGGAGAGAAGGAATTGGGCCTTTCAGATTTAAGAGTCTGTTTTTAATCACCTCTTTCTTATTAAAGCATCTCTAAGACTTCTGAACACGGCTTCTTTTCTATTTTTCCTTTTCTGATCTAACACTTAACGTTATTATAGGTAACATTTAGGATTTTAAAAGTATAATTGAATCCCTCTGTAGTTTCTTAAAGGGCACTGGCTTTATGCAGACTGGTTCATTGGAAAGGAACATTTATAAGCTCAGACTTTATTTGAGATGCATTTACTCATGCTGCACAAGAATCCTATTTCTTTTTATCTTTTGCCCCCTTCTCTAGAAAGTTGTAGATCCTTCACATAGATAATTCCAAATTCCTCTGAACAGTGAGATCTAAAGTGCTAATCTGCGTATTAAAATCGCAGAGATTAAATCCTTTTTGTCTTCTTACAACAGTTAGAACAATTGCTGCCTTGCTAGAGGAATAAATAAACCCAAACTTAATCTTGTTTGTAACTTTAATGTTTTGATTTGAAATATTTTGTACTAAGCAGATTTTTTCCCCCAGCCGGTAGGGTTTTTATTTGAGCAGGTTCTATTTATTGGTTTGAAAGGAAGATATGAATTATTCCTTTGATTTTTACAAAGATTCCTTCAGGTAAAAGGAAACTGCAGTGTTAAAATAAGCTAGATGTGTGAAATGCCACGGGTTTTAGTATAAAACCAAGTCAGTATTTAAAATATCAATGAAAGAAGGCTCCCCTCCCTTGTATTACTGATCTGAGCAAGTAAAAAAGACTTTTAAAATGTTTTTGTTATCTCTTTCTTTTTCTGGATTTCCCTTCGGTGCCTAGATCTTTTCTATGCATCCACACTTTTCTTGGAGTCCTAATGGACAGGGTGAATTTTTGTATTCCAGCTCTTTCCTCAATGCTTAGTAGAGCATTTCTAAATTGTTCTTCAAGGAGTTTAATTGCCGTCCTGCAAAATAGCCCTGAGCCCAGCATTGCTGGGACAAAGGCTGAGAGGCTGTCGTCTTCCCAGACCTGCTGGCTGACAGTTGGAATTTTTGATATATATTTTATTTGGCATTTCCAATAACGAGTTTGTCTCGACACTCCCCCCTTCACCCCTTGGAGCCATCTATTACTTTTAAAACCTCTCCTCTCTGTAAACCTGTAAACCTGGGCTCATCCTCATGAACTGCTCGTGACCTTCCTCGCAATCTAACTGAAAGCTCTGGAAGTTAGGCTGAGAAGAATTCCCCTCATTTTGTTACCTGTTCAGTTCGTTCTCTTTCTGCCTAGCTGAGATCTACCGGGGAAGGATTCAGTGTTTTCTTTGCCTGTTTTGTTTTGTTGTTGTTTTGCTTGCTTTTAGTTTTTCTAGGTAATTTTTTTTTTCAATGAGTGCCTTCCGCCACTTAGGCTACTATGGATTTTCCTTGACGCAATTAAAAACCATAAATAACCCTGCACGTTAGTTAACAAATAGGACGGAACGGGTTCATTGTATTTTCTCTCCTTTTGCCCGGTCTTGGTTCCCCCAGTTTTAGCGCGTCCGGCGGTTGGCGGAGGGCAGGTTGCAATAAGTAGCCCTCTAGCGCTATCTGGCGGGGCTCCAAGCCGCCAGTGCTCGCTCGCTCTTGCGGCCTCGTCTCTCGCGCCTCTCCTTCTCTGTCTCTTCGGGCTTTTCTGCCATCCACCCCTGCCCTCCTCTCCTCCCCGCCCCCGACTGCTTGGGAAGGCGGCCTGGGGGCTGAGCCCCTCTGAGCTGCTGCAGGACGGCCTGGCAAGGAAGCCCAGGGCACGGGTCCCTGCCTGCGCGGGTCACAGGCAACCAGGGCCCTCCACTAGCAACTTGATGTCGCTGAACTTGTTGCTTATGCCCTGCTTCTCCATTGGGGGTGGCTCCAAAAGGCTTAAAACCTGCATTTGTGAAGTTTGCAGGAAGGAAATCAGACACTGGAATCCCGATTGCTGGAGCCCAGCTAAGTTTTAGGTCAGGAGGCTGAAGCTTGCGCGCCCAGAAGAGGTCAGAGCAGAGCTTCCGGGGCTGGAGCTGAGCGGCGCGGGCCTGGACAGAGGCGGAGTGGGGTGTAGTGGGCGCCCAGCGCCCTTAGTGACCATGCCACGCTGCAGGTTGCTCGGACCTGCTTAAGGGGCCTGGGGTGGGGGGTTAAATTTTTTTCAAGTGATCCATTTTATCTCCTGCGCCCCTTCCCCTACGAGAGCAAATTTGTCAGCGCGGGGTAAGGAAAAGCGAGAGTAGGATAGTTCCCCAAGAGTCCACAGGGCAAAGAGCCAACAGATGGCAGGAGAAAGTCGGCGGCGGGGGACGCAGTGTTGGTATTACCAGCATCCTGCCCCTTCCTCACATTGGTCATCTCTTTCTTGTTTGGGGCTCTTTTGTCAGTGACAGTAAACACTCAGCGCAGTGTGGGGAGGTCAGGCGGGGTAAAGGCTACAGGAGGTCTGAGAGTTGGTGCTGTAGGTGGCAGCTGGGCTGGGTCTCAGGTTCACTCACATTCCCTGTCACGCGCCCTCGCGCGCGCGCGCGCACACACACACACACGCACACACATGCACACACACGCACACCCACACAGCCCGAGAGGAGAGGCGTCCCCTAGACTCCCTTTGAGCAAGGGCCCTCCATCGAGTTCTTGAAAGCCTGCGAAGGACATGTGACGGAAGAGAGTTACAAAATGTGTTTTCCAAAATGTTAGTTTTGCCTTTGAAAAATAAAAGTGGAGGCCATAACCCCACGACCGACCCCGCAGGTGAGAGAAACTTGGCCTAAAGTGTTTGAGACCAGCCTCCCCAGATCTGTTCCCCAATCTGAAAGCTGACCCCCTAGCCTTTGGAAAGCAGAGGGTGGAGTGACACCCTCCTAAGGCTTCCTGCCCCCGAGAATCCCTCCCCCTCCATTGCAGAGAAGAAGGCACAGTTCGGGCGTAATTCATTGAGGACTGTTATTTAGGTCATCATTAGCCAAGATGCAAATAATTGCAGCTCATTTTTACTTAAAATTGACCAGCCCCAGAGTGATAGATCGATTCAAAGTATAAAAATGATGTATCAAAACATCAATGTCGATTATTTGAAATATTGTAGTCGAATTTTTTTTTATTGCTTCATCGGTTAAGTGTCTGAAAGTGCAGTGTTCAAACATATATTTATGTTGTCAATACTGTCAGAACTGTCAGTTTTGCTATACCGGATTTGTACTACATTTCGAATTTGCTCATTTACATAAAATGCCCACCCTAGGATTCCCCTCACTCCCCACCACCTCTCTGGAAAATCCGTGTCAGTTCCTTCAAAGGATCCAGCAGTCTGTGCCGAAGCTGAACTGTACAGAGCCTCTCACTGGGTTCTCCACAGTGGGCTGGTTACATGCCTTTGTCACCATTTCTAACTTTCAGAGAGATGCTCCCCCTTTCTGCCTAACTCTATCTGTCTTAACCTCTGCTCCAGAATGGCATTGAAGCAGTGGTCAGGTTTAAATACCCTCCCTTAGCTCTGAAATAGACTCTTTGGGCAGAAAAATAGATTTCACTGTACATCCGTGGCCCCCATAGGATAAACCCGGGAATCCACCAGGCAGACGTCCTCACAGGAGTCAAAAGTCTGTCATCAGATTACCTGGGAGACTGAAGCCTTCCAAGGAAAACGAATTTGGAAATAAAAATATTCTTTCTTTTAACTTAAAAGCTGCTATGGCAGAAAAAGAAATAATACATATAAATGATCGGCACGTTTTACCTTTGAAAGCTTTTGAACTCAATCGAAAGACATGAGTTGGAAGCAGAATTGACAGTTTTAATTCTACCCATTTTCACCTGGCACGGCAGATCAGAGGCAATCATTTATTTTATGGGGTGTGGATTGGAAAGGTGGATAGAAAGCTCGAATCACTGAAATCTCCATCCTAAAAGTCCCAGAGAAATTAAAAACTCACATTAAAACACAAACACTCCCTCACCCTGTACTCCTAGACTAAGTGAAATGTATAAATTCCCATTATGCCTAATTTTATGCTTTTTAAATTTTTTTCTTCCAGGATTGCCTCAAGTCTGATAGGAAAGACAGGACCACTTCTGGACTAGCTGTAAGGATGTTTTTTGTTTCTATGACACTGGAACACTTTTCATAAACCTTTTAATGTATCTCTGTAAGTCTATTTGGACATTAAAAGAGCGCAAGCACAAATGATAGCTTGGCTTTATGCCCTCAATCTACCATTAACGAAAAAGAAAAAAAAAAAATCCAGAATCCGAGATATTTTTTCCATCCTTATCCTTGTCGCCCAACAAAAAAGAAGGCGAAAGAAAGTTTGCGGCTCACCTCACAGTCTCGGAGTGCGCTTCAGGGACGTCTCCCAGCGGTGCAGCTGCCCTCCTGCCGCGCCCCTGAGAGCTGTTTACTTAGGTTTTTTGTAATCTTTCCACCGTGTACGACTAGTGTTACTTCCAGAGATCCGGCAGCCTCCCTCGGATATTCCCAGTCTTGCCGTCGTGCTCCGCAGCAGAGTTCTGGCATCACTTTCTCACGTCCCAAGGTGTCGCAGACCCCGAGGGGACGGTGGTCTTCAGGCTTAGAGCCTTAGGGGAGGGAGAGGCGCCGGCCGGGTGGGCGGCGGCGGACGCAGGGTCCCGCCCCCGGGGTACCTGGAGGAGGCTCCCGGGAGCCTCTCTGGGCGAATTTGGAAAAGGTATGGTGGTCTTTTTCTTTTCTTTTAATTCCTTTAGGGAGAAGCGATACCCTTGTGCAACAATTAGCTCAAACAATAAAAATAATTGGAAAATCAGTCGGAATTTCTGAGTTTTTAATTACGTTTAATTTTGTGCTAAACCGTAAAATTACGAATGCCCCTCAATTAAACACTTTCCTCTTGTAAAGCGTTTAACAACAATTATTCCTTAATCAGTCTGAGTGTGTGTGTCACAAATGGGGCTTTTCACATCAGAAGGACGTCCTTGGACGTTACCTTTTCCTCATAAGAGGATTAATTCCTATAATTAAAGGGATAAATATGTGCATAAATATCACATTCACTCTCCCCTTTTAAAAAAAGGGAAGGAAAAGCTTCCACTCGGAGCCGCGGGGCTCCCCACCGTCCGCGCCAGCCGGGCCGCAGCCACGCGCACCTGTCCGGCGCGCAGGTGCGAAGCTGGCCGGAGGCGCGGCCGGCAACGGGGACAGCGGCACCTCGGCGCTTCCCGGGCCCCGGAGCTCAGGTCCCAGCCATGCCAGGTTGACTCTCCGGGCTACAAATAAAATCTAGCCTGACCTTTGAAAACTCCTGTGTGAATATCTCATTTACCTAATGACTTTATGTCACCTAGGAAGAAGGTCAATTTCCTCTTAACCTTTCCCCGCTGCTGCCGTAAGCATCCTTCCCTAATCAATGGGGGCCGGAATAATCAATTCCCATTTTATGATCGCTGACAAACTCAATCTCGGGGCGGTGCTAGCGCGGGGCTCAGGGCGCGGGCTGGGCCCGGGTGCGGAGCTGCGCCTGCCCGACTGGGGCTCGGGCTCTCATCGCCGCCGGCCCGCTCGCCCGCCTGCCCGCGTGGCCAGTTTGTCCCCGAGCCGGAGCCGATGAGCGCCAGAGCCCACGCCGGCTCCCTGTAGCCGGGCCCGCTCTGCTCCACCCTGCCCCTCGGGGCTCGGGCTTCCAGGCTACAGGCGGGACAGCCCGAGCGGAGGGGCGCGCGTGTGCGTGCGCGTGCGTGCGTGTGTGCGCGTGTGTGCGCGCGCGCGTGTGCGTGTGTGTTTCATTTAAATTTTAAAAGTTACTTTGCCTTCGGTGCAGATCTCTCAGCTCTTTCTTTTGATCTCAGGCGGGCTAACTGCATAAACAAAGCAGCGACAGAAGCCCGAAGGTAACAACAGAAGTCTCAAAGTCCTTTATGTCCCAACTCTTTCCCTCTTCCTCCCTCCCCCACCCAACTTGTGTTTTTCTCTAATTCCTCCCTTTCCTCGCCTTCCTCCACTTTCCCCCCAAAGCGCTGGGCTAGCCTAAGACGTTTATCAAGTACCACTTTGCCCCTATTTGAATTCCTCCGCTTTTCACCAGTCTGAGGAAATTACTGGTCAAATTACTATGCGCAGGTTAATTTGAAAGCTAATTTGGGGGTGAATTCGCTTCCTTATCTTCATAGGGTCTACATACAAGCCCTCAACTCGTTCCAAAAGCTTGTGGAGTAAAAGTTGGCTTTTCTGGGTACAAGGTGTGCGTGAAGATGGATGTTGAACACTGAACTGAAATTATTTCCTCTTCTTCTACCCCAGCCCGTAGCCTCACTGCTGCTGGCTACTATCAAATAATTTGAAAAGCCCCGCTTAGCTAGGGTTTGGTGGCAGACATGTCAATTTTCTTGGAAAAAGCTGATCAGTGTGGAAATTTTGTTCTCTTAGATTTCTTTGGGGACTCAGTTTCTCTGAATTGTACTGACCAAGCGGGTTGAACCTGAGCCTTAAGCTGGACTTTCTCTCCTGAGACCACTGTATGGGTCCCCTTTTTGTATGATGATACCCCTTGCGATGCTAATTTAAACCACAAGACCTCATTACTTGTGGAAAGACAGTCAACTAACATTTCGAGGGTTTTTTCAAACAGTCTAATGGAGATGTGACTTACATCTATGATCCCCCCATCTGGTGGAAAACACTAGAAAACGTGTGTGAGTTCAAGGTGATTCCTGGAGCACGCCACCCCTCCAGCGCCTGAAGCTGGCAGGTCGCTTCTGCTTAGAGCCTGAAGGTGCTGGACAGGTAACCACACGGAAGTGGGAAGGCCGGTCAGGCTGAGGACCGAGCTGGGCGGGGAGGCCCTCTGTTCCTAGGATCTAAGGCCATCAGCTATGGACCCGGAAGTCCTTCTGACACTCTTACTGAGGTCACTGTTGGATTTCAGTGGGCATAGAAAGTTGGCAAGCCTCGAATCACTTCATAACACTTTGGCTTTTAGGAGATTTGCTTCAGGTTTCCTAATGCTGAGTTACAGACCTCTTTGGGCTGCAACCTGCCTGGAAGCTGGGAAGTCTCCTCAGGGAAGTTTCCCATCAGGAAAAGTCCCGAGTGGGACCTTTCTCTCTGTCTGATGGAGGACCAGACAGCCTGGGAACGGGCCCTTTGACCTTAGATAATTATAACTGCCTGCCTGTTAGTACTAGTTTTTACTTTTGTTTCATTTAAACATCTTGCACTCGTCCTTCCTTCCCATGTTCCAGTCGGCTCGAACATGTCTGGCACAGGCTTGGTCTGTGCCCTAACTCAGCTCATGAAATCAGACCATCCGCTGACCGGTTTGCTGTCCTCCTTCCATCCCACTCGTGATCCTAAACAAAGCTGTGCGATGCTTCTCCACCGTGTGGAAAGCATTCTCAGCCCTGAGTGGATGTCTGAAGCTGAAGATGCCATAGTACTGAGTCCTGTATATACAGTACTGTTTCCCCTCTATGTATATATCCTCTGTAAGGTATAATGTATATATTAGGTACAGTAAGAATAACTAATAGTAAATATTATGGCTATACCAATACACCATAATAAAAATTAGTAAACTTGGAAATTTTTTAGTTCCTAAGTTTTTCACTTAATGTCTTCAAGTTGAGTGCTTATGGATACCAGAAACTTCAGAAACTATTTATTCATCAAGGAGATACTACTGTTCACTGGACTCTTTGGAAAAAGAAAATCCTTTCACTTTCCTTACTTTTTAAGGCATGTTAGGAGAAACCAGTTACTTTCTTGATGGCAAGAATGTTGTCCTATTTCTTTGTCTACAAATTTTCTCTTTTCCAGTGTCTCATTTAGGGCTATAAATCAAAATTACATGGTAGGATACAGACCAGGCTACTGGGAATGAAGAAATGGACACACAGTAGGTACTAGCTTTTCAAAGATGGCCACCATCTCTACAAGGCTCAGATCCTAAGTGAAGGAATATGTTATTCAAACATATCTACAGAAAGAGATTGAATAAAATCAATTTGAAAGCTGTTAGTATCAGAGACAGAGAAACTCTGGAAAGACAGAAAGGTACTTCAGGGACAGATAGAACCCACACTCCAGAGACTGACAGGAAGAGGCTGCATCTTGGGTCTGTCTTGTGATATTTGGTACTTTTACTTAAGCTACCTAACTTCTTTCTTGCCTTTAATTATGATGTATTTGAGCATCTTTATAGGGTTCAGTACAATAATTTATTACACATCTTTATAGTGTGTAATGATGAAATCAAGGTAATAGGTATATCCATCTCCTCCAACATTATTTCTACATGCTGGAAATGCTTATACTCTCCTAGTAACTGTGAAATACATCCTAGTATGACCAATAGTTACCTCACTGTGTTACAGAAAAACAGATGGCTGAAAATATGGTATTTGTATTTATATGTCTGGTTTTCTATTTAACATAATGACCTCCAGTTCCATCTGTGTTGCTATAAAGAACAGGATTTTATCTTTTTTATGGCAGAATGATATTCCATTGTGTATATGCAACACATTTTCCTTATCCACCTAGGTACCTTGGTTTGCTCCACATGTTGACTATTGGGGATAGCACTGCAATAAACACAGGAATGCAAGTATTTCTTTAAAGTTATGACTTTATTTTCTTCAGATACGTTTCCAGTAGTGGAATTGCCAGATCATATGATCATTTATCTTTGTTTTTAAAAGAATTGCCATACTTTTTCTGTAATATCTACACAAATTTTCATTCCCACCAACAGTGTGTTCCTCTTTCTCTGCATCTCTCCAGTGTTTATGTTTAAAAATCTTTTTTATAATAGCTGTTACAACTGGAATGAGATGACATCTTATTGTGGTTTTGATTTGCATTTCCCAGGTGGTGAACAATGTTTATCATCTCTATACATTTGTTATATGAGATGAGCTCATATAATATTGATTGTAATAATTATTGTAATTATTAATTATTATTAATTAATAATTATTGTAATTATTAAGCTCATCTCAAAAGCCATTTATATGTCTTTTGAAAATTATCCATACAGAGCTTCAGCTCATTTTGATTGGATAGTTATTACTGGTGTTGAAGTTTTTCAGTTTTTTTGAGGGGAATTCTGCAGGTTGAACCTTGTGACTGGTAGGCAAATCCTGAGCTACATGCTTTGTCCCTAAGCTCTTCAGATATTCTATACATTAACCCCTGTTTGGGTGAATAATTTGCAGGTATTTTTATCCATTTTATAGGCTGGCTCTTAATTATTTCCTTTGCTGTGCAGAAACTTCTTAGTGTCATATAATCTCATTTGTCTGTGTTTACTTTTATTACCTGTGTGTTACCTAACCCTGTCGTACCTCATACGTACAATGGGAATAACAACCTTTGATATCAATGGACACCTTCCATTGACCTCTCCTTAGCTTCTTTTCACTTTTTCCATGCTGTTCCATGCCCCTGGAGGCAGGTGTGGTTTGAAGATGCTGCCTTAGTCTGTACCTCCTGGTAGGTTGTTCAGAACAGGTAGAGTGGTCTAGGAGCTGATTCCTAAGGTCCCAGGTTTCTCACTACACACATGACGTAGTCCAGGTGATTTTCTTTCCAGAGTTCTCTTTCTGTTCACATAATCATCTCCTTCTCCATCAGCATCTTTGGGGCATTTCTATGCCCCTTGTAATTTCCTAACACCTTGCCCACGTCTTTTAAATATAGTTCCTTTATTAAGCTCATCTCAAATTACCCAACTTGATGTGTGCCATCTGTTTGCTGCTAGAGCCTGATTGATATACCTTAGAAATGTTTTTGAAGGATTAAAATGAAACTGTGCATCTAAAGCACATACTACACTTCTTAACAGAGTAAAAGATTAATCAGTACAATTATCTGTTGCTTCTATAATTAGCACGTGGTCCACCACTCTCATTCCATATGTGTGCACATGAAGACCCAAAGCAGTGAAGCTGTGTAGTCAAAGTCTAGTCAACACAAAGTAGTAGCAACCGTGACATCAAAGCCCTGAGCTGTGGCTTGGTACGTTGCTCTTTCCAGTGGATTCTGTTCAACAAAACCGAGGAAGGAGGGGCCTTTTTCTTCACAGGTGTTGGAAGAAAAGATTAGGTACATGAGAGACAGAGGTCCAGGGGGTAACAGAGATCTTGGTATCATGGGATTTGTTTCTGTTAATTTATTGCTAAAATAAAGCATGCTGGAGGAATCGAGAATCCACCAGTTTCACTGAGAATAGAGTGGGTGTGTGATACAGAGAGCAATGTGTATTTGACAGGTTAAAAGCCAATGTATAAGAACAAATTCAAAATTTCACCAGAGGGCCCAGTAGCATTTCTAAGACGTGTAAGGTACATCAGACTTAATTTTCAAGTAAAAGCTAACTTTTGGATTAAAAACATAGATTATGTATGAAGTTTACAATTCTTCAAAATATACTATTGTGCTACCAACACATACAGGAAGAGAAGACCACCTTGCCCAAAGATATTCTGCAAATTTATACCACTATGCTGGAAATTGTTTAATCATTAATTCCTACTTTTATTCCATCATTCAAGTAAATATTTATTGAACTGCCGTATTCTCTAGAACTCTTACAGGTGTTGACATATGAAGAGTAATTAAACATATTCCTAGATTTAATAGGTTCGTAAAGGGAAACAGAGGCAGGTGTGTAAATAGGACTTTAGTATAAACAAAGATAGAAGTGCACTGGGGCTGATGGAAAGCTTGAGGGGCCTAACAGTGGAAGGTGGCTTTGAGAACCAAATCTTCTCCTTGGTCAGAACCAGGTCTCAGGAAGGAGTAGTGTGTCTCCACCCAACTGTATTTTAGCCTTCTAATTCTTCCAAATCACTAGTGACATCAATGGATGAATACTCAGTCTTTACTAACATAAATATTGGTAATAAAACAAAAATATGTAATAATATATGTCACTTTATTGTAGCAGGCATTTATGGAGCCGAGAAAAATTTAAATAACGTTTCCCTTGGTGACTTGAGTGCATAACAGAAAAGTGGATAAATTGAAAAGGTGATGTCATATATAGGCTCTTTGGAAAATGTCACCATAGGAGAAGACTGCATTTCAGAATATATTTTACCAGTCAGGCCTTATTTATATGAGTTGGACCAACCTTTTTTTGAGATATAAACATAAAGTTTGAAAAAACAAGTCAGAAGCCATGTCAGGAGAGGAAAGTTCAAGCAGGGTCATTTATTTGAGAACGCAAGATACATTCACGTGCAATTGGACATGTTAAAAAAATATAACACAACTTAAATGGGTTATTTCTACATGTTCATCACAGAATCGGTCATTTCCACCTCAATTTCAATTGATGCCTAAGTATAGTTTACTGTGCCGGCCTCGCCGAATATTTGTGTCTTCTCCCTGAAGTCAGGACTGCATGCTTACGTAACATGGCTGATTCTCATTCAAGTTGCTCTACCTGTCCTAATGATCACCTTTTGGTTCTCTGATTTCTTGCTGTCCACCTCACATCTTAAAATTCATTCGCATTCATACACTAATTATGTATGTGTATTTATATGCATTTGTACACATGAATGCAGGCATATATTCCATTTTAACTGCCACCACCTGTGGCTATAATTTGGAACTTAAAATTTCTTTCAGTAATTCAAAGTAGATACTCAGTTTTTTTCTAATCTGAAAGTCATTCTCTTACTTTCTTTTATAAGAAACTATTTCTTTATTGTGAGTTTTATTTTCTTCCTTGGCTTTGTAATTATTTTTCTGCCAATCCCCATAGTTTCAATTTACTTGATTTTCTACCCAATAAAACATTATGAAATATATTCATGAATACATACATTTTATGTTTTAAAAGTTATATATGCTTACTTCAGACAATAGGGTAATACAGAAAACTAGGTAGTCAGAAAAAATAAAAAAGATAAAAAACGCTCATAGACCAAGTTTCCAAACACAGTTCCAACCCAAATTTTTAATATTTCTTTCCATTTTTCTATAAATACTTTTATAAATTATACTTTGCATAAAATGTGCACCCTACTAAGGTATTTATTGTAACTATCAATTTAAATAAGTGTCATGAAATAAATTATAATTTGTTCTCCTGTTCCCCTGTTATTGGGTACTGCTGTGGCTTGAATCTTAAATGTGCCCTGAAAGTCCTCCCAAACATTCATCAAACTATTAGGAGGTAGAGAAATTTTTGAGAGTCAGGGCCAAAGAGCAAGTCTTTAGGTTTTTGGGGTACCTATGAGGGGGACTGTGGGACCCCAGTCCCTTTCTCTCTTGGTTCCCTGCCTCATGGGTGAGTAGTTTTGCTTGGCCATGTGTCCCGTCATGTTGTGTTATCCCGCCACAGGCCCCAAGCAGTAGACCTGCCCAGGAAGGAACAGAAACTCCACAACTCTGAGCCAAAATAACTAATTTTATGAATTATTGGAGGTATTTTGTAATCCGTGACAAAAGCTAAGAAACACAAGCACTAAATTTATCTAGCTGTATATTTTTTCCATTTTTATATGACTTCTAAATGAGTAGCTTTGGGCATGAAGGATTTTTAGAACTTAGGATTATTTTCTGAGATTGGATTCTTGGAAAAAGTTGGAAAGATACAAATTTATTTATTTCAATACCCCCAAAACTCTTACATTTTTTTTAAAAAAACTTTTTTTTTAGATAGTCTTGGAGTCAAATCTAGGAATTTACACTAGCTACATAAGCATTATACCTCTGACATATGCCTCTAGCCCTTTTAAGAATGTTAAGACAGAGTCTTGCTAAATTTCCCAGGCTGATTTGAATTTATGATACTCTTATCTGTGCTCACTGAGTAACTAGGATTACAGATGTGTACCACTGTGCCTACTTTGGAGTTTTTTGACGTAAACTCAAGGGCTCTAAAATTCTCATTTTTCTTTGGCCAAATAGTTAATTTCTGAGAGAGGAGTCCCAAGCATCCACAATCTACACTTATGTTCTGAACTACAGTTGTCCCCCATTTTCCACAGAAACCCACTGCTTTGAATAGAAGCACATACTCCCCTTTCCCCTTCTCTCCCCCATTATTTCCCTCTCTTCCCCTTCAAATCCATTCTTTCCTTCCTTCTTTCACCGAGTCAAGTTACTCAGAAGCCCTAATGTGCTCTCTTCCACCTTGTTCTCATATGATTTTACTTTGTCCTTCACCAGAACCATTGATTTGTCAGTACTGAAATATTCCACTTTCCAAGATAATTTGAATATTTTTCAGGGTGAGTATAATAATTCACATTCCTGATAGCACTATAGGACACCTTACTCGCCCAGATCCTCCTCTCATTCTCCTTCCATTCTTGTGAGTGTAGAAAGGTGTCTCTCTCTGGTTTTCAAGGTCCATTTTCTAAGCTAATGATGTTGAATACCTTGCATGAATTTTCTTTATTTGTGGTTTCTCTTCATAAGGCACCTATTCACATAGTTCCCTATTTCTACCTTGAGGTAGCTTTATATTATTAATTTCTAACTCCATGACACAATATTTTCTTCCACTTTATAACTCATTTTCCATTTTTATTTGAAGTGTGCTTTGATAAACAGATTATTTAAAAATTTACAACAGACTAATCAGAATTTTGTTTAGAGTTTATAACTTTTGTGTCATGTATGGAAGATTCTTTTGTATTCCAAAGTTATAAAGATATTTTCTATAAAATTCTGTAACAAATTTCATTTTTTTTCCCCTTTTAGTTAATTCTTTACCATCAGGGAATTGACTTTTGTGAGTAGGAGTGAAGTACAAACCTACTTTCATTTTTTCGGTGTAGATAATCAACATTCACTACCCCATTGCTTCCCCAGTGGTTTTAGCTCATATATCAATGTGTCCATAAATCTTGTGGGCCTTCAGTGCTCGTAATAATATTGTGTGTAGAAAATGATAGTTTTATTTTGTCCTATATGACTTTCATTTCTTTCTTTCCTCTTCTTTCCCTCCCTGTCTTTCTCATTCCCTCTCCCTTTCTTCCTTCATCTTCCTCTCTCTCTCTCTCTCTCTCTCTCATTACCTTACCTAATGCCATATCTTGGGCACAGGGTGAAGAAAAGTATTTTTCCTTTTCATTTTCTTTTCTGTCTCGGGGGTCAAACTCAGGGTATTGCTTTTGCAGAGCAAGCCCCAGGAAACACTTTTAAATAGTGAGTACAATGCTCTCTAATCTAACTGAAGTGCAGTGTTTCTTGCATATCTCTGTTGTGTGTGTTATTTACTGAAGTTAATTAATAGTAATCTATATCACATAAGAGGTGTTTTCCCCTCATGTTTATTTCACTGAGAACTTTTTTTTTTTTTTCTTTTTTTTGAGACAGGGTCTCGCTTTGTAGTTCAGGCTGGCCTTGAGCTTAGCCTCAAACTCACCTCACAGCAATCCTCCTGCCTCTGCCTCCCGAGTGCTGGGATTACAGGTGTGAGCCATCATGCCCGGCACTGTGGTATGTGGTACTGGTTGTTGCTAGGCGTGAGTCTCCACGCCCAGTATAGGTATGTGGTTACCAGGGATCAAACACAGGTCCTTGTGCTTGCAAGACAGGCACTGGAACCACTGAGCTAAATCCCTGGCCCCACTGAGAACTTTTTTAAAAAAATCAGTGTTATGATTATTATGTGAATTTTTAAGCCCGTAATAAAAGGATTATTTTCCTTTATTCTATTTTGTGAAATATTTTATTTGCAATCTTTCACCTAGTAAACTATTTTTGTGTTTCTGAGCCTGCTCCATGTTGATGGTGATACTGTATTGTGCACTAGATTTAGGTTAATATTTTCTTATGATTTTTCAATTTCAGTTGACATGAAACAGTAGCTAGTTTTCTTTTTTTTTTTTTCTTGCATCATCCTTGCTTAATTTTGATGATATGGTTTTATTGGCTTAAATGATAAGTTACAATTAGGGAGTTTTCTCATTTTTATTCTCTTGATAAATTAATATACCAGTTGAAAATTCTGTTACTTAAAAACTTGATAAGGTTCTTGATGGCAAATCTAATTTCTTTAGTAGCTGTTATCCAATAATTCTTATTTACTAATTCTTTTTGAGGCTCACTTTGTACGTTATTTCATATGAATCTATTCATTTTGTGTAGGTTTTAAAATTTCTTGCATAAGGGTGCACATTTGACTTCTCATACTACATTTTAAATATCCATAGCATCTGTGTCCATGTCCTCTTTTGCTTCCTAGTATTTGATGGTAGAAGAGACTCTCAGGATGGACCACTTTCTATATCTTAGAACATCATTTTACAATGAAGCCCATAAAACCTGCGCCATGGTACAGCTAGGAAGCAGAGCTCGCAACAAAGGGCCGCTCTGTAGACTAAACAGGGATGCATTCATTCAGAGGCGCTTCAGGAGCCGCTGTGCCTCAGAAGTGAGGAGGACTAGTAGAAATAGCACTGGTCTGGGAGTTGGAGGACTTAGTTCCTCTGATGTGCCCCTCGGCACTGCACGTCTGCGGCACTGTTTGTGGCTGGCCCTACAGATAATATCTAAGAGTGTCTCCAGCTTATGGCTCTATATGTTTTAGGGTCCTAGGGAATTACCTGGTCTCTTCTCTCTCTGATACTTCAGAGGAAGACTGGAACTGTGACCTGAGGGCTCCTGATAAGATTAAATCTTGGATAGCTTGGGGCCAATGAGTTGGGAAGGGGGGCTGGAGAAGACAGAAGGGACAGACTGTTCTGTGAAAAGTGCAGTGTTATGGGGTGCTACCTAATTTGGTCATGTAAGCAATTAGACTCCTAAGAGCTAAAGAAAACCAGATTTACTCTTATATAAGAAAAATTAAACATGGGGACATCAGTTCACTTTTAAGTTAATTGACTAATTGTTCAAATAGAAGTAAAAAAAATCAAAACAGATAAAACAGTTTTAATTTAGATTTTATATAAAATTTGGATTACACCTATGTGAAACCATTCTACTTGCGGTTATAGTTTTGTACAAGGCAAAAAATAGGAAGTCCAGAGTACTTCACCAGGACTCGAAATCTTCAACGGGAGGATCTGATATGAGGTTGCAGATGCAAGCCCAAGGGGTAGCACCTTTGCCTTCAATTCCATTCTTAAAAACCAAAAAGAGGGCCAGGCATTTAGCTCAGTGGTTCCAGCACCCATCTTGCAAGTGCAAGGACTCGGATTCGATCCTCGGTAACCACATACAATACTGGGTGGGGAGACTCACCCCAGCAGCAATCAGTACCACATACAGCAGTGCTGGGTGTGGTGGCTCACGCCTGTAATCCCAGCACTTGGGAGACAGAGGCAAGAGGATTGCTGTGATGTGAGTTTGAGGCTGAGCTCGGGCCAGCCTGAACCACAAAAGCGAGACCCTGTCTCAAAAAACCTAAAAAAAAAAAACCAAAAAGAGCACTTTGTGAGTTCTACAGAAGTCATGAAGGATCTGTCATGAACCCTTTCTTCTCTTTGCTGAAAGGCAGGCACACTGGGCAGCATGGCTGGGCTGTCATAGAAAAGGTGACTGAGCCACAGTGGGTCCTAGCGCCGGGTGGACCTAGGAACTGGCCAGCTCCCTGGGCTCCCCCCTGAATCCCAGGCAATGTTTTTAGCTGCAAGGAATACAAAACTGAATGCTTACTGGCAAGCAAAAAGATACGGTTGTCCATTGGCAAGAGCCAGACAGCCTCCCTCTCTTTTCCCTTTCACTCTCGTGGCTTTGGCCTGTTCTGTGTACTAGCCTTCTCCTCAGGCTGCTAGTCAGGTAGCCGCCTCCCTTCGGAGAGGAAATGTGCCTATTTCTCTCCCTCTGGATGCTTTGAGTGAAGAAGTGTGAAAGAAATGGAGAATGCCCCTGCAGCTTCCCCTCATGTCTCATTTCGGTGGCTTTGTGGCCGGCTTTGCCAAGGCTTCTCATGCAATCACCGAGAAAGAAGTGACCTAGCCTGGCAGTGAGGACCAAATATGTGAACTGCACTGCAGAGGCACAGGGGAGAAGCCGTATTCAAGGTTTTGAGGAGAGCCACTTTGGCTACTGTAAGATAAAATCAACTAGAGACCTCGAGCTCCTTCTGGAAAAAAAAAAAAATGAAACTCTTGGAGGAGAGTTTCCATATTACACATTGATTGCCAGCCAGGATGCTAAATTTTGTATTTGAATGCAGGCTCTATTATTGGTCCTGCTTCCCAAGGCACTGTGAGTTTTCTGGAGATTAGGCAACTTGTTCTAACTTATACTGGAAGTTAATCGTAGAACTAAGGAACACAATGCTAGAGTACATATCTTTAAAAGATTTTTCAATCTTAGGGAGGAGTCTTCTGATTCAAGGGTCAGAGATCAGGATGCAATAAACCATTTAGTTACTTGTACAGTAATGGCTTCCTATGGAGGTGATTTGCTCATAGACTGAGCAAATATCCTCTGAGACGCATATTATGGGGCCCAAGGAACTGGTAATGTTTGGTTTTCAAAATAGAGAAATAATAATGGTAATCATTATGATCATAAAAAAGATCTAGTTGGGAAAATATGAATTCTTTTTTTTCCCATTGTGAAATAGGCAATTTTATGCACACATCATGATCATACTCAACACTGACAATTTGTACCAGTATATGGCATGACTTGATTCTCATTTTTTTCCCATTCTTTTACCCACCCTACAATCCCCCAACCCCTACATACATAAGCTTTGTTTCCCTTTTTTGTACATCTCAAGTTTTTCTTTCCCCTTGTTACTTACTCCTGTCTCATTTTCCTTTGAAAATTTTCTATTTTACAATATCTATCATACCTTCTAAAATGCATTTACATTTTCAGTTTCTCAGAGAAAAAATTCAGTATTTACACATCTGTGATCTATTTATTTCATTTATGAGTATGTCCTGAAGGTACGTCCATTTGAGTATGAATGACTCAAACTTATCATTCTTTATGGCACACTAGTACTCCACTATATATATATATATATATATATATAAACCCACATCTTTATCCAGTCTCCAGTTGCTGGACATTTGGGTTGTTTCAAAGATTTAGCTATCACACACTGAGCTGCTATGAACATGGGTGCATATATATTGCTGTGTTATGAGTCTTTTAATTCTTTCATGTATATCTCTAGCAGGGGAATACAGTCAAAGGGAAATTCTTTTACACAAAAGACATCAACTTAAATACATGTAAAATATAGCAGCAAAACATTTTCTTTATAATAAATAACTGGGTTTCTAAGTAACAAAAAACAGTGCTTACATAAATGTTAGTTAGAAATCTAGTAGCTTTTGGATGGAGATTATATTACCTGAGAGAATACATATAGTTGAGTGGTCATGAGGGACTTTGTAAAAAAAAAAAAAAAAAAAAAAAAAAGACATATTATTTGCTAGACAGTATGGACTAAGACATGGTTAGCCATTCCCAGGACAGAATCATCTAGTGAATTTGGGAACAACTTTATTTGCAACAGGAAGCAATAGGTGACCAATAACTTCCTTATGGCTTCAAAGATATTTTAGAAATCAAGCATGATATAAACTAAAGAAATTCATAGCTATTGCATTGTAAAAGCTATAAACTGTATATTACCTATTGGCATAAAAACATTCATATTTGATGTTTTTTGGCACAGCAGGACATTTAATTACTTGGATTTTCTTAGAAATCACAGTGAAGTCCAGAAATCAGTTATAAAAGAGAGGTTCTTTATTCCATTTGTCTGCTGAACAGGTTTTGCAAGAATAAATTCTGCTTCTTCCAGAGGTGGGCGGCTCCCAGCTCTTCCGATTTGGAGCTTCAGTCACTGGTGTCATGCCTGCGATCCACAAAGTCCTCAGTGTCTCCCTCAGCTCTCATCGTCCGAAAGACATCTGAAAGGGCTGTCTAGTGCTCGAGAGCATTAAGTTTAATTTCTCACATTCCAGGATGTAAGTGGCAAAGTTGATCCACACTGACATGAATGGCTCAATTCTGTAGGAACTTTTTGTTTTTCCACCAGAAATAATCCTTTCTTTCTTTCTGTGTAAGCTCAAGTTCATCTAAAATCTGTTGACTCATTCCTGGACACACATTGTCCAGTGAAACTAAAGCTATCCTCCTAAAATTGACGTCAACTCACCATAGCATGGCTCTTTATTTATTTATTATTATTATTTAGGTTTTTTGAGACAGGGTCTCACTTTGTGGTTCAGGCTGACCCTGAGCTCAGCCTCAAACTCATATCACAACAATCCTCCTGCCTCTGTCTCCCAAGTGCTGGGATTACAGGTGTGAGCCACCACGCCCGGCACTGTGGTTTGTGGTACTGGTTGGTGCTGGGCATGAGTCTCCACGCTCACTATGGTATATGGTTACCGAGGATCGAACCCGAATCCTTGTGCCTGCAAGACAGGCACCGGAACCACTGAGCTAACTCCCCGGCCCACATGGCTATTTTTAATATGCAAGACTGTGACTGTGGAATGACTGTACTCGCTAGGCAATGAAGTATAGAAAAAGCGCACTCTCAAGAAGAGAAGAGTCAATCAACTACTCCTGTTGTTTTTTAAATAGACTTACTAAGCCTTTAAAAGAGTATTATTTTAATAAAACAATCTACAAATAAATACAAAACAAAAGGGCAAATGTAGAGACATATTGCAAGTAAGCATGCATACCAAAAAGGTAAGTGCAAATTAGATTTGAATATTCATGAGTCACAAATCATTGACAGTTTGAAATAGTGCAGAACAGCTTTATAAATGAGATTAAGGCAAGGGACATCAAAGAAATGCATCGCTAAATCAATAGCAGTTTGTGCATACACTTGTAAATTGTGGTTACAGTGTTTGTGATATGGGAGAAAAAAAATACTGTGTATCTGAGGAAGGAGGAAGAAACATAAATATTCCTTTTGTAAGTTGTGTTTTTGCAATTCCTTGTGCACTTGGAGACCAGCCAGGTAGAAAGTGGTTGGACATCATATTTCCCACCCAAGACAGAGTTACTTTTTCAGAGATGGAAATTTCAGAACTAGGCCTGGGGAGCTCTTGCTTGCTTTGCTAAACAGAATTCAGCACACAAGGTTGCCTATCCAGTGCGCAGCACTTAGAACTTTAGAGAATGGTTCAACTTTAAGTCCTTTCATTTAAAAAAATCACTTCCAGGGGATAGTGTATAGTCTTGGTGAATATGTTTCTCTTTAGTAGGGAATGGGTGAAGTGAAAGTGTTAAGAAGACTTTGTAAAAAAATTGAACTGGGCATGGTAGCACAGGTCTGTAATCCTAGCACTCAGGAGGCTGAGACAGGAGAACTCCTATGAGTCCAAGACTCTGGCTATATAATGAGTACAAGACCAGCTTGTACTATAGAAGGAGACTCTGTCACAAAAAAAGAAGAAAGAAAAGAATGTTCTGGTATTTGCTAACAGTAAAGTGTACAGTCACTGATTTGATATTGGTGATGGTTTCTGGGATGTGTGTCTGTGCATGGATAGCTTGAGTAAGGAGTATTACTTGTTATGGTCAAATTTACAAATTAAAGACTTGCGTAGGGCTTATCTTAAAGCAGAATTACTTCCAACTAACTCCTCTTAGAAGTCAATATAAGGACTATCATCCCTAAGCTATGGACTGTTTATACTCCTGTGCAAGCCTCTTTTCCTTGTTCTGTGCAGGTGACTGATGGGGTTAGTGATGTCATGGCACGGAAGCATGATTTGGAGGAGGCTAAGGGGCTATAGCCTGTTTGGAAAATTTCTCTCTATCTTCTCATTAGGCTGAGCTTTAAGGGAGGCAGGGTTCTAAATTTGGGAGTTGCAGTCAAATGAAACTTTTGCCTTGTACCCATCCCTGCTCAGTTAGAAAGCAGCTTTGCATTATTAGTAATATCTGAAAGTTCCAAAAGTAATGGCTGTGGTGATTTTAAGATCTTAATTAAAGTCTATAATTATAAGTTTCAGCTTCAGTTAGTATTATAGTTACAAGCTATATCTTATCATTTTTGTGTAATAGCAAAATATTTCTTGACTCTCAAAGTTGCTAACTCATTGATTTTTATCTTTTGCAGTACTGCAAACTGCACCCAGGTCCTTCACCAGATCTACACCCTTCCAGTCCTGTTTTTGTTGATAATTTTTAAGATAGGATGCTGCTAGGTTGATAAACTGCCCAGGTAGAGCTTGAACTTGAGATGTGCCTGCCTCAGCCTGCCTGAGTACTTGGCATGTGCCACTATGTCTGTTTTAACTCATTTGATCTTCACATACAAAATTATGTTTTATTATTCCTTTCAGCATATTTTTATATTAGTATAAAACCATTTACGTTATCCAAACTGCTTTAAAATTGTTCAACTGCAGTATTTCACTTAGTGATTTTCAGTAGTGTTTTTTCCCCTGACAAAATCTCATATTGTAGTCACTAAACTTTCTTGGTATAGAGGAAAATTTCAAATACCTATATATTTTATCATTTCAAATAAATTGTTCATTAGCTATGCATGCCTAATTTAAATAATTTATTTTCTAAAGTAAAACATCTCATTATAGACTAGCCAAAAATAATTTAAACATTATGGTGCTATTTTCTCACAATCCATAAGATGAAAGTCATTTCAATTTTTTTTTTGCCTTTTTAAACTGGAGGAGATACTCCATAGAATTTTGATTTCTATAGCAGAGAAGTGTCTGACTACCCAGTGCCATCAATGTGATAAATTTCTTTAACCCTCTTCCTTGTCTAAAATGAAGAAGTTAAGAGGATGTGAGAGCTGTCATTTCTGGCAATTCAACATCAAAATGAAAGAAAGATAGAATAAAATAAAAGACTTAGCATTGATTCTGAATTACTTAACAATAAATTACTGAATTCCAATAAAGTCTTCTTGTGAGAAAGGAATCATCTTTCTCCTAAATGTCACCTTGGGAGATCCTTGGACCTTATTCTCATTTTGCTATGTAAATAGAATTAATTTTATCTTGAAAGAACAGCTGAGTGACAGTTAAGGGAATTCTATTTCCTCTTCTGCCACTGACTACTGTGGCGAACTCACACGAGGTACTTGGAATGCTGTGGCTCTCTTTATCCCCAGTTATACAAGAGGAGGATAGGGAGAGCCGAGTTTTCAGATTGTACCTCAAACTCCAGGTCTACAAAGAACCAGCAGGAATCTTGGTGGGGGAGGAAAGTTGAGGGTCCAGGCGAAAACAATTTACTACTTTTTCTGCATATTGATAGTAGTGAAATTTAATTTGAGGAAAAGGGAAAGCATATTAAAAACTTGAAAATTGATGCTGAGGTGTGAGCTCAGTGGTGCTGCAACCTGCAAGAGGTGGTGCTGCAACCCTTGCAAGAGCAGGGTTGTGAGTTTAATCCCTGGTACAGTAAAAAAAAGAAGTTTGAAAACTGGATGTAGTTCTGTGATAAGGTACTTGCCTAGTTGTGCAAGGCCTGGGGTTTGACCCCTAGCACTAAAATAAAGATGTGACAAGCACTCAATGAAAAAATAGTTGCTAAGATTTCGTGTGACTTGATAATTCTGATCTGCAACTTATTTTGTTCTATAATTATTCTAGTGAATACTGGAATGATGAGAATTGCCATTTTCTTGGCTTCTTATTCTAAGTAGGGGTTGTAAAAATAATTCTTTATACTTTATAGAGGGGAGACCTAGAAAAGACAAATTGGAAGGTGAAGTCTCACTAATTATAACCAAGTGTACGCATGATATCAGCTACTTAACATGATCTTTACTCCTCTCCACCAGACCCACTCTCTCAGGAGGGACAAGACACCACATGCTTCTCTGAAATACCATCATGTTGTAGTTTAACAGAATGATTTTCCTACCTACCTTGGCATCATCATTTGGCCAGCAGTAACCTCTTTTCAAGATCTGTTTCATAGATTCTAGTGTGATCCATATCTTGCGAGGACCTCTTTTCTTCAGGAATTACTTTTACTCTTCTCTGTGATTTCAAGGCATTTTGTTTTAAAAAATTCTGATTACTTAATTTTCTAATAAATTGTGGTCAAGTCTCTCTCTCCTTTTTAGAAGGCTATTAATTATATTTCAATTATTAATCCAGCACAATTTTTTGTACTATGAAATAATCAAAATGAATGTTCTTTGGAAAAAACCTTATGTTTATATATATTATCCATCCAAATAACAAACTCATGTATTTTTATTTTAATAATTTAACAAAAATGGCAATGTTCTATTTTTGCTGTATTTACTCAACTACTAAACATGAGAAATATGATACTGATTTTATGCTATTCTACTTGTTAAAGGGTTAGGCACAAAACTCATTCAGGGATCAGGAAAGCTAATAAGACTTACATCCTTCATAATTAAAATTGAGGCAGTGCATGACTGTTTCTGTACTATAAACATGACCACAGTGCTTTAGAAGGTCTAAGAGTTTAGGATTAATTCACTGGTTGCACATTGAATCAGTACTTTAGTTTGGAGGACCAGTAGAATTTCAGCAGGCAAAAATAAAGAATCAGGAAGGGCAAGCTAGAGCACTGTCAGTGAAGGGAATTTTATGGCATATGAAAAGGATTGTATATTAGCTACAGAAAGCGCAGACTTTGCAATCATTGGGGAGAAGCCGGGAAAATTAGAAGATTTACTTAACTGTCATCCTGAACAGTTTAGAATGATGTCTGTGGAAAATTGAAACTAATCAAAGGAGAAATAAAAGGAGAAAAAACCCTTGGTTTGCAAAGCTCAGTCTGTTGGTACCTCGTAAAGGAATTGAAGGACAAACTGTGAACATGGGGAAATCAGTCCAGGAAAAAGATGATGGAAGGACTTGACTTGGATTGTAACTAGAGAGAAAGAGAAGAGAGAATAAATGTGGCAACGAGATGAACTTCAGGATAAGAGTTGAAAATATTTTTGAAACACATTGAATAAAAGACATAAGTGATATTATAATAAAGACTATTACACAGCCATTTTAATAACAACATCTTTGATGCTTTTGAATTATTTTAAATATTAAAGAAATTAATCATTAGTTACCTTTGTATTTATTTTTTGGCATGGTGGCAAAGTTATTCCTAAATCTCTTTTCACATTTGTCCTATTTGCCATTAGGTAACCAGTATATGCAGAGTGGTATTCATAGTCATAACCAGGGATGATTTAACTGCCTTATTTTCTTATTTTACAGTTCAGGCCTCGAAAAGTTCTCAGGACTATTAAACAGAACTCAAAAACAGCCATATTGATCACATATGTGAATTTAGGACACTTTAACATAAGCATAAAACTGAGTTTTCATCTAACATTTTATGCAAAATAATCATAAGGTGCACTTTACTGGTAAATTTTGACTTCTGAACATCTGTATACTAAGCAAAAATCCTCATCTTGAACTGTAGAAAGTTGCCTCCTAGGTCGATGGTGTTTGTCAAGATATAAAGACTGGCTGTGTCTGTTTGCCCAGGGAAAGAAGAACCAGACAGAATACAAAATCAATATTTAAAAACTCAGATTTCCTCTACATCATATTGAGCTTTCTGATAAAGGATCCAGGAAAACAAGTCCACTTGTTTTTTAAAAACTTTAAAAACTTAGGAGTCAATTTAATCAAGATTGAAAGGCTTCCCATGTTTATGGACTGACAGAATTAATATGGTTAGAATGCCTTATTAACAAAAGTGGCCTACAGATTCAGTGCAGTCCTCATCATAATTTCAATGACATACTTCACAGAATTAAAAAAATGAAACCAATATCCTAATATTCGTATGAATATACAAAACACCCATAATAGCCAGAGAAATCCTAAAGAAAAAGAGCTGCTGGAGGGATCACAATGCCTGATTTCAAATTATACTACAAATCCATAGTAGCAAAACAACATGGCACTGGCACAAAAATAGATACAAAGACCAACAGAGTAGAATGGAGGGTACAGAAACAGACATACATAGGTACAACCATGTGATTCTTGACAAACTAGCCACAAACATGCAATGGAGAAAACATTACTTCTTTATCAAGCAACCCTAGGGAAGATGGATATCAATATAGAGGAATTTAAAATGAGTCTCCTGTCTCTTTCCCTATACAAAAGTCAATTTAAAATGGATCAGGCTGGAGATTTAGCTCAGTGGTTCTAGCATCAGCCTGACAAGTGCAAGGTCCCAAGTTTGATCCCCAGTAAGCACACACCACAGTGCCACGCATGGTGGCCCACACCTGTAATCTCAGCACTCAGGAGGCAGAGGCAGGAGGATTGCTGTGAGTTTGAGGTTTGTCTGGGCTACATAGTGAATTCAGGGCCAGCCTGAACTACAAAGCAAGACCCTGTCTCAAAAAACTAAAAAATTAAAAAATAAATTAAATAAAATGGATCAAAGACTTCAGTAAAAGACCTGAAACTTTGAAACTGCTAGACAAAAACACAGAGGAAACATTTGAAACCACAGACACAGGCAAAGACTTCCTACATGGGACTCCAGTAGCATAGAAAATAGTAACATGAATCAGCAAAGGGAAGGCATCACACTGAAAAATTTCTGCATAGCAAAGGATACAACTAAGAAAGGGAAGAGATATCCTACAGGTGGGAGAGAAATTTGGCCAGCTACTCTTCTGACTGAAGACTGATATCTAGGCTATACAAAAACCTCCAGAAAAGTTTAAAACAGAATATCAACTAGCACAACCAATAAATAAGAAGTGAATTAAACAGATACTTCTCAAATTAAAATCGTACTGTGGTTCCATCATAGAGTAGAAAGAATAGTAATCATTAAAGAGTCTAAGAATAATAAATGCAGGTGAGGCTGCAGTGCAAAAAGAAGCCTCCTACACTGTGGGTGGTAATATAAGCTAGTACAGCTATCATGGAAATCAACATGGAGAATTCTCATGGAACTAAAATTAGAAATTCCACATCAGGCAGATAATCCTTCTATAGATTACTTCCCCAGAAAGCTAAAGACATCATACCACAGTGATCCATGACTATGGAATGTGTTTAGCAGCACAGTTCATAACAGCTATATCCTGGAAGCAGCCGGTAGACCCGCCAGCAGATGAATGGATAATGAAAATGTGGTATCTGTGCATAGAGGAATACTGCTCAGCTCTAAAGAAGAAGTTTGAGACAGGAAAATGGTTATATCTGGAGAATATATTGTTGAACAAAATAAATCAGGCACATGAGTTTAAATACAAGAGGTTATCCCTCACTGGAGTAAGGCAAAGCACAAACAAAAAAGCATAATAAAGAATGGATTCAAGGAAAGAAGGGGATGGATCTTTTGCAAATGGAAAGGGATCCAAGAGACTGAGGGTGAGAGAAGGGAAGAGAAATAAATAAATTAAGATATGTCACATACAGGAACCAAGAACTTTAATAAACATAAACACTATGTGTCATAAATATGAGCTAAACATAATAACAGCAAGAATGAATGAAAATGGGAAAAGGGGATGGAGAGGTTGAGGGAGGAAGGTGAATGGGAAAGGGGATTAAAAAGAAACAAACTGGCCCAGGGATATAGCCCAGTGGTTCCGGCGCCTGCCTTGTAAGTGCAAGGGCCTGGGTTCAATCCCTGGTAACCACATAACAATACTGGGCATGGAGACTCATGCCCAGCAGCAATCAGTACCACATACCACAGTGCTGGGCGTGGTGGCTCACGTCTGTAATCCCAGCACTAGGGAGGCAGAGGCAGGAGGATCGTTGTGATGTGAGTTTGAGGCTGAGCTCAGGGCCAGCCTGAACTACAAAAGTGAGACCCTGTCTCAAAAAAAAAAAAAAAAAAAAAAAAAAAAAAAAAAAAAAAAAAAAAAAAAAAAAAAAAGAAAGAAAGAAACAAACTGTATAATATACATTTACTAACTCCTGAAGACACATGTAACTTTCATGCACTGGAAATATGCAATAATAAAATAATGTTATTTTTATAAGAAAAAGAAGTACAAATAAGTGTCCAATAAATATATTTTAAAATGTTCAACATATTGAGCTACTAAGAATAAGAGGATCTCACCCCACTGAGAAGGCAATGTTCAAGAATATGAACAATAATACACTAGTGAGGATGTAGGGGTTGGGGTGGAATCCTTCCACACTATTGGTGAGAGTGTAAATTAGCACAGCCCCTGTGGAAATCAACCTGGAAGTACTGCAGAAACATAAACACAGAGCTACCATGTGGCCCAGATATATCTCCCTCAGTATGTACCCAAAGGAGTTAGAGTGAGGCTAATACAGAGATAGCTGCATATCCATATTTCTTGCAGCATAATCCACAACAGCCAAGCTGTGGAACAAGGCTGGAAGCTCATCAACAGATATATAGAACAAAAATGCAATTAAGAATATCATTCGGCCATAAAGAAGTACAAAATTGTGTCATTTGTAGGAAAATGGATGGAACTTGAGGTCATTATGTTAAGCACAATAAGCTAGGCTCAAAGACAAATACTGAATGTTTTCCTAATACACAGAGTCTAAAAAAGATATGGAAATAGGAGGAAGATTATTTTTACAGAAGAGAAAAAGAATAGAAGAAAAGGTAGAGGAGGCTTGATGGAGAAATGAATATAATCAAAGTCTATGCATGTTTTTAAATACCATACTGAAATTTAGTATTTTGTAAAATAAATCCATAAACACCAACATAGGCAGGTACTGTGTTTACAGTTACTGTGCTGATGGGAAGCTACACAATTGGATAGTTCTGCTTAGTGGTGGCTGCATTTGGAATGCAGAAGGAAGGGAGCTGGAAGATGAGCGCGGTGGTGTGCCTCAGGTCTTCTGGCTCATTCTCTTATCTTCCAGACCCCCTTCATCAAGGACATCAGGACACACCCTCCACTGGCTGTAGAAATGGCTTATCTTCACATCTATGAGACGGGTTGGTAGAGTAGACTGGTAATTTGAAGAATCTTTTCTTTAGAAATACAGTCAGAAATTCAAAAGTCAGTTGCCTAGATCCTAATTCTGAATCTTTTGGTTAAAATATTTGTTTTGTTTTGTTTTTTAATTAAAACTCTAGAAAAGGAACTATGACTATTTTTTCCAGATACTGGGTATTGAACTCTGGTCCTTGTTCTTTCAAGGTAGGTGTAGTACTACTTGAGCTATATTCCTAGCAGTGACAAGTTTTAGAAATTCTTTCTGGATTCAAAATCTTATAGCATATCATTTGAAGTTATAATTCACTAAAAGTGCAATTTATATGTGATGTGTTACACTAGATTCTATTGATATATGCAGTACTTTGATTTTCCATAAAGTTTTGATTTTTTTATCGATTAAATGCTGACAATACACATAATCTTGACTGAAGGAACATTTTAAATGAATGGAAATTGCTTAAAAGTATCAGTTTTCTTAAAGATTTATTATATTCTCCTAAAGAAATGATCAGTACTTGAAATTTCTGAGAATTGTTCATCTCTTTAGTGAGAAAATGGGGTAGGGTGGAACAACAGAATTCAGGACAATAGCACCTCTGAGGGAGGGAAAGGGACAAGGAGTCAAATTCACTTGGTAATGTTTTATTAAGTAGGGGACAGGCTACATGAATGACTACTTTACTTATTTATTTAATTGCTTGCATTCTCACATGTATACCACAACATTTTTGTGTTCACTTAATAGTAAGTAAGATTATTCAATGAAATAATAAGACAGTATAAGTAATGATAATGACATTATTTATAGGATTAAGCAATTGACTTTCTCAAAATGTCTTGAATTTTCTTTTCTAATCCACTAGATAAGGTAGTAGATATTTATTGTAAGGGGAAAAAAGGATAACAATAATAAGAAAATATAGAGCCCTAGGTATAGGACTGGGGAATGTCACCCCGCTCAGGGACTGTGCTCTGAGAGAGGCCGGCTCTGAGGGACTTCCCTCAGAAGTCTGCTTGGTCTCTCTTGGGTTGTGCTGTGCTGGGCGCATCCCATTGTTCAAATCAAAGCACAGGAGTCAGCCCCAGGATGTCTGAACATTTGTCCCCAATTTCCAGATGAATTTCTTGCATCATTTTCTTTCAAAATTACAGATTAATATTTATTTGTCAGGAAAGACTGGCACAAGTCCTGGATTGCTGGCTCCATTCTTTCAAAACACACACACACACACACACACACACACACACACACACACACACACGTTCAGCGGAGGCTTTCAGGAGCTTATTGCTCAGGAATTCAGCTTGTGTGCATTACAGTGCTTTTGCTTCTATTCTTGCTGTTCATTCTTTGTTTTTCTTTCGGCAACCTGTTCACTCTGAATAGCTGAAAACATGCCTTAGGCTTTATGATGAAGTGGGATCCTAATTCCGCAGAATTAAAAGTAAACTACATGCCCTGGGTACTTTCATGACTTTAGGTCTCTTAAAGCTGAAATGGAGTTGAATCAGTAGCCTAAAGGTGAAGCCTCTAAATCCCTTTATTATCCAAATCCCTATAATCTCTTTGTTTTAACCCAGTATACACAAGAATAGCAGTAGAACTTCCTAGTTAACATGTCAAGAAATCTCTACCTCAGATAAGCATCAAGCTCTTCGGGATTTACCCTCTACGTAATATACTTAAGACCTAAAGAGACCATTTAGATGTTGTTTATTTTGATGGCCAGATAGATTCCTTTGTTTTGCAAAAGCCATATGCCCATTTTGCCCTCTTAGGAAGTTTTTGTTCTAGTACCCTATCATTATTTGCTACCAAACTTCCTATATTTTGTTTGAAGTATCTAAAAATAAAAATAATTGTTTTATTTTCTCTTGAGTTTAATTTGGCAATTATCAAATCACATTTGTCAGTACAACAAGCGAATCAGATGTGACCCAGACATCAACATTTAAGGAAGTCTCTGTTGCCTGCCTATTATTTCAGGGCATGGAGCTACAAGCAAGATCTCGACTGGATCAATAAGAAACAAAAAACGCACTCTCTGTCATTTAGAAGCCATCCATTAAGACAACTCAGATATAAAACCCAACTGTGTCAGAATACAAATAGAACAGCATAATGAGGCTTATGTTTAGAAATGCAAAGAGCATTTTGGAAAGTATTTTAGGAAGAATTAATCTAATTTTTACCATTAATATTCTTCCATCCTTTGATTTTCATTCTTGAACCTGTGCATGCCATAACGTTATTTAATATTTATAGTCTCTTCTTCCTCCTTCTGTTCTTTTTTCCTCCCCTCCCTCTCTCACTTTCTCTTGAATTGCCTTGTTATATAGTGAAACACATTAGTGAGCCAGCTTTTTCCTCATACTTAAGGAACTACACGAATATTGAAATGTCAGAGAACATAGGCAGAATAATTCTTGAAATAATAAGTTAGGATAACTCATAGTTAATTATGTTCTTGGTAAATACACAGCTCATTATTAACAACTGCTTATTTACTCAGAAGCTATATTGGTTTTTGGCCAGTGAATTTTATGCTGCAATTTGAAATTATGCTTAGCTTTCTGTAACTGTGGAAAAAGTACTAGCAATAATGTATCTCATGTTAGGCCGAAAAGTCACTTTTAAGCTACACAGAAACATGTGAGATAGTTAATAATAAGTCTAATTTGTTTGTTACAGTTCCAAACACCAGAAAAGATGGAAAGCTTAGGCATTGTTACATATGTTCACCATCACTGTAAGGAATTCTGTGCGTCCGATATCTCTTGATATCCTATGTACAGAAAGTGACATCTACTGGAGAAAGCAGAACTGAATATTTACTTCCCAAACTATTTTCTCTGCTAAACTTTCAGATGAGTTGTGCGGTCCTTGAGATCACTCAAACTTGTTAGAACAAAGAAGAATTTTACTTAGTTCACCACGGTGTCCAGCCTGTTTGTTTAGGTGGTGCTTTTTATTAAAGTTGTCCTCTGGAAAAGAGGAGTTACAGGGCCAGCAGCAGCTAGAGCATAAGACATGCTATTGAAGACCTCTGGAAAACATAACAGCACATTCCAGTCAGGGAGAAATTGAGCTTCTAAATAACTCTAAGCCCCAGAGTGATGGATTTGAGCAGGACTCCTGAGTAACAGCTAGTCCAAAAATGTGTTTGGGAAATGTGTTACACATTCTTGAAATGACCTAGAAATAAGATTTGTGAAACAAAATATGGCATAGGCATATATATATATATATATATATATATATATATATATATATGACATTCTTAGGGTACTTTGTAGTCTAGTCACTTTTATATTTTTATGTTAATGAGATAGATGTAGGTTTAACTTCCTCATCCAATTAGAGTGCTATCCATATAGCATGGGGGGGCTACCCAGGTGACTTTCAATTGTGGCCCAATCTGAGAAGTACAGGGGTCCCTGAAAGACAGAAATGTCTTCATTTTCATTCTTAGGACAATAATTAACATAACTGACCTGTCAGAAGGACAAAAATCTTCCTTATTTTAGTGGAAGTTGCTATGATAACCTCCTCAACACCTAGTGGACCAGCCCACTTTTCCTGCAATTTTGACAGTAACAAGAAATCTCCATCTTTCATCGTATCCTATTAGTCAGACACTCTTTTCAAAGCTGTCTTCACATTTAGATCATGTTATGGAATCATCTGTAGTGTAATGTCTGATTTCCAATTGTTGTTGTTTAAAAGTTTCATTTTGTTTTTGTGACAATGCTCTTGCACTCCCTCTGCTGGCCTTGCCAGTTACCAGAGCGGGTGTTAAAGGAGTCCTCATGTGAATCTCCGGTAGAACTGAGGGCTGATGGTAGACTCTCCTATGTGGTGGAAGCTAAATAGAAGATGAGGTTTATTTGCCTCTACTGGAAAAAAAAGATGCCCAAAGGAAACTTGTTTGAAAGTGATTAAAAACAAACCAAAGAAACATTGATTCTTTTTTTACCCTGAAGAAAGAACTTAATGAGATTGCCCATCAGAGATCTTAAAAAAGTGACTATCTTTTTTATCCAGTCTCCATTTGGTGGACATTTTGGTTGTTTCCAAGGTTTGGCTATCACAAACTGAGATGCTATAAACATGGGTGCACATATATTGCTCTGATATGAATCTTTCAATTCTTTTGTGTATATACCTAGCAGAGGAATAGCAGGGTCAAATGGGATAAAGAAGATGTGGTTCTTTTATAGAATGGAGTATTACTCTGCTATAAAAAATGATAAAATTGAATCATTCATACTCAAATGAACGTGCCTTCAGGACATACTCATAAGTGAAATAAATAAGTCACAGATGTGTAAGTATTGTATCTTTTCTCTGGTATGAGAAAATAAAGATATAAATGAGTTCTAAAATATAATGTAGATATTATAAAATAGAAAATATTTAAAAGGAAATGGGGCTTAGGAGTGAGTAAAGAGGGGAAAAGTAATGTGATGGTAATAAGAAAAGGAAAAGCCTATGCATATAAGGGGCAAGGAGTTGTAGGATGGGTAGGGGAATGGGAAAAAATGAGAATTAAGTTGTATCATATCATATACTGGTACACATTCTCAATGCTGAAAGTGACTATTATATATATATATATATATATATATATATATATATATATATATATAAAACCAATAAAAATTTGAATTAAAACAATTTTGACTATCTTTCCTAAAAGAGCAAAAACAAAAACAGCAACAAAAAAATTCAGTTGCCCGTATTCCATTCTAATACACATGCATATTTAGTGAAAGGGATGGAAATAAGGCGCATCGGTTTTGTGTCTCAGTATTTATCCACTGGAAGACTAAATGAGAGGTTGTCTGGGTTTGTCACCCGGGCTCCGAGCTTGGATTAAAGCTCCCGCCAACCAGTGGGTCAGCTCGCCCCATCCTGGAGTTCCATTATGGAGTCACAAAGAGAATGACAGGCCTTGGGAAATCCCAGGCCTAATCACAGCACAGATAAATCACTTTTGGAAGGTCCATTACCGAGCAATTAGGACCCATTTAATAAATTACCCCTTACAGAACACTTTGAACCCTAGTGGTCTGACGAGGTTAATGCACCTCGTGCAGTCGGGTGTTCCTCACTTTCCAGGGGGAACTTCGAGGCCACAGTTAATCCCAACCTTCTTCTCACCAATGGCCTCTTACTCTTGAGCCACTTCTGCAGTGTGGCGTCACCGAGCCCGCGCGCCTGCCCTCCCCTGTGTGTCACGTGCTCCGTTTCTTCCAGCCGCCTCCATTGGACACACTGCTCATGAGACCAAGCGACTGTGCTGCACGTTAACTTCCTCCTGAGGCTTCCGGGCTGCTTATTTGGGAGTCTTTGTCTTATTTATGGAGAATTTTGACTTAGGGATTTAGTTTAAATGTTACGTGTGAGATACTGTGTTTTACACTGAAATAGCAGTTGAGTAGCAGTCAAGTCTAAAATGAACCAATATTCAAATTTAGGTTTTAGGATATTGTTCAATCTGAGGGAAAAGAACTCACAGTAGGTATATTGTTGTAAGCTGAAATGAACTAGGGTTAGACGCTAAAAACCATTCAAAATATAACTAAGGGAGAAAGAGCTTTGTTTGAAGCTCTACTATAATTAGATTTTTTAGGTTTTTATTTTAATTTAAATTCAACTTGAGTTTTGGAAGGAAATGCCGATGAAACACTACGCACATTTATTTTAAAAGATACTCAAGGAAGGGAATCGGGAAGAGATAGAAATATCAAAATGTTACAGTGTATTCGTAAAGGCTGACATTTCTGTAACGTGTCATTGGCCTGCTGAAAAGTGTTCTTGTAAATCACGGTCAGAATCATCGTGATTTCTAGCACATTTATTGAGTGGTTATTATATCCAAGCTTCTGCTGGGAGCCACAAGAGATGAATAAGACAGGTCTTACAGCTCCAAGGGACTTAGAATTGGAGTGCAGCGTTGGGATAAGATATGGGGAGAACACCAATAGGGAGTGAATATTACCATGCACACCGGGCTTGTGTTCATCCAGAAATTATTTGAGGAATTCAGAGAAGGAAGAAGAGATCTTTACTGAGGAAGGCTTGAAATTTCCTCAAGTGGAATTTTCTTAAACTCTGTTAGGCTTTTGATAAGACATCTGAGAAATTAAAAAACAAAGCAGAATGTATTCCATTGAGAAGTCACACACACACACACACACACACACACACACACACTCACGCATGCACACAATATAGTGCTGGCATGGGCTGGGGATTTAGCTCAGTGGTTCCATGCCTGACTTGCAAGTGCAAGGGTCCAGGTTCGATCCCTGGTTAACCACATACAACAATGCTGGGTGTGGTGACTCACACCCACCAGCAATCAGTACCACCTACCGTAGTGCCAGGGCACTTGGGAGGCAGAGGCAGGAGGATTGCTGTGGGTTGAAGGCTGACTTCAGGGCCAGCCTGAGCTACAAAAGGTAGACCCTGTCTCCAAAAAAAAAAAAAAATAGTGATGGGGACTCTGGCCTTGTGCATGCTAGGCCAGAGCTTTACCATGTTCCCAGCCCTAATGTTATCTTTAGTTGTGTCTGTGGACGTATTTTGTAAGATACATTTGGAAGGAAGGCAGATTTTAAACACCAGAAAAGATATCAATGAACTTGTAGACCATTATTCTTTACCTTTGGTGTACACATACACACACAAAAGACAAAACATAGTTTCATCAAATAATGTAAGAAAATGTAGAAAGCAATGCCTGTTGTAAGCTCGATAATCTGGATATATTTTAAAGTTTTAAAAAGCTAATACAACACTAAAATGCCATGATGGCTTTTCCCAGAATATTTAGTGACTCACTGGATGAGTCATACCTTTTAAATATTTCTGCTCCTTTCATTGTACCTTGAAGATTTTCCATATTGTGAACTACACTTTTTTTTACTTGCCTTTAAGAAGCAAAACATAGCTGGAATTCCAGCTTTTACCTCAATCTACACCATTATTGTGATGGGGATTTATAAAGTCTGAAAGTCTTTTGCATTTGTTCTGCATGACTTGATTTTTATCTAACTTGAAAAAAACTCATGGGCTAGAATATGACAAATTCTTTGCTATGTTATTATTTTGAAGAACTGTGAAAAGATCTGAGTGTTTTGTATCACATGGGGTGCAGCCTTCCCTCATGGTCCCCTGAAAGCAGCCTCTACTTTTACAACAGAGTTGCAGAGCAAGTGTCCCACTCCCTTTGGGCCACTGGTAGTAGACACTCAGGGCTAGTGGTGAAATCGTACTACCTTGCGTCCATACTTATGACATGTGAAAGTGCTCACTTACTCCACATGCATGGCTTTCCTAGGTGTGACTCTATTATTTGCGTGCCACGTGCACTATCCATGCTAATGTCTCAGCACATTTAATACAAGTCTGTAACTGGCTTTTTCCCACATAGTCTGGAGCTAAACAACACTCAGAGGGATAAAAGCAGCACAATGAAGGGAAATCACATCATCTATTTCAGTAGATGAATTACTAAACCCACCTAAAAGACCATTAGAAAACTGTTAGCAAAAGTTTACTGTATTTGGGTACATAATCCCAGAGCTGCAGAATTCTAAGAGGAGTTCCCTTCTTCAAAAAATCTAGAGAATAGCTCAGAAAGGATTGACATATAAAAACATCTAGCAGATTTTTACTGTACTCTATATGTAAGTATTGAACATTGTGATACAAATTATTCATACGACAGACATGTGTTACACTGTGTGGCAGGAACCTCATACTGGTGAGTGGCTGCCAACTGTGGCAGTGCAGGACACACTGGATTCTGTGTGACAACAGGGCTGTCCAATGCCTCACTTGATCATTTAAAAATAGTTGTCTATAGACTACCGGTAAGATTGCATGCTTCACATGCAAAAGGCACATGGTCTACAACTATAGGAATAAAAATTTAGGGCCAGGGATTTAGCTCAGTGGTTCTGGCACCTGTCTTGCAAGCGCAAGGACCCGGGTTCAATTCCGCGGTAACCACATAACAATACTGGGCGTGGAGACTCACGCCCAGCAGCAATCAGTACCACATACCACAGTGTCAGGCGTGGTGGCTCTCGCCTGTAATCCCAGCACTTGGGAGGCAGAGGCAGGAGGATTGCTGCTATGTGAGTTTGAGGCTGAGCTCAGGGCCAGCCTGAACCACAAAGCGAGACCCTGTCTCAAAAAACCTTAAAAAAAAATTAAAATACTGATCATGTGTCAAGAAATATTTTGGAAATAGTGGATTAACTATAAATATTAATAGAGTAAAATTTTCCTGGTTTTAATTTTTTTTAGTTTGTGAACAATAGATATGACCATGTAAAGTAATCCCTGTTTGTATCCCAATGTACAGGATTCTGTTTTTGCGCATCCAACACATTTTTTTTTTTTTTTGGTTTTAAAGAATGTGTTTGCAGCACATAATTTTGTATTCATTTCAGAGAGGAGGTACATGAACTTAACACATCTTAATTCTTTTGACCCCTTTCTTAATGTCCTCCCTCCCTCCCCCTCTAGATGTATAATGATTGCATTCATTGCCCTCTAATTGATATATGTTCATAACCAATTCTTTCCACATCCCCTCACTTCTCCCTCCTTCAGTCTTTATATTTTGTTTCCCTTCCCACTTGAAAATAGTCTATGTTCTGTTTGCTCAGTCTGTCTTTTATTTTGCTCAATACTTCATTTTTACTTTGGATTTCTCATAATGAGAGAAGTCATTTGATATGTGAGCTTATGTGCCTGATTTATTTCACTTAACATTATGTCTTCAAGTGTGCTTGTTTTCTTATGGTGACTCCTACTTAGCTTTCTTCATAGCAAAGTAGGATTTCATATTGTATAGATACCATATTTTCTATATCCACTCATCTGTTGATGGTGATATAGGCTGCTTCCAAGATTTAGCTATTATAAACTGTGTTGTTAAAAACATGGGCAAGAATGTAATTCAATGTCTTTAACTCTTTTTGGAACAATACCAGCAGGGAAATATGTAACTAGGTCAAGAGAAATTTTAACTTCTAGTTTTACGAAGACTCTCCATACTTATTTCCATAATAATTGTCCTAGCTTCCGTTCCCACCAGCAGTATACGAATGTTCCTTTCTCACCACAGCCTCACCATTTGATGTCTGAAATTCTTTTTTGCATAAGATGAAACTTTGGTATCATTTTCATTTGCATTTCTCTAATGGGCAGTGATACTGAACATTTTTTCATCTGTTTCTGACCATTTGTGTTTCTTCTCTTGATAAGTATTCATTTCAGTTGTCCATTTTTGATTGGGTCTATTATTTTGGAGGGTCTAATAATTTTGATTTTTTATTTAGTCTAGATATTAGTCCTCTGCCCAAAGAGTAACTGGTGAAGAATTTTCTCCATCCTGTATGTCCAAATTGTTTTGTTCTGATGGATTTAGTTATTCCAGCTGAAACAAGACATCAAAGTAGCCACCTTCTGAGAAAAATACGACAAAGTTTTTCAAAACATTGAATATTAAAATAATTTTTGTCATCCATGTTGTATAAAAAATAAACCAATGTTCTCTTCTATTACAAAATTATTGCCATATGAAGCAGTAGGGTCAAAACTGTATTTTTATTTTACTATCAAAGTGTAGGATTTTATTTTTTAATTTTTTTTTAGGTTTTTTGAGACAGGGTCTCGCTTTTGTGGTTCACGCTGGCCCTGAGCTCAGCCTCCAACTCACATCACAGCAATCCTCCTGCCTCTGCCTCCCGAGTGCTGGGATTACAGGCATGAGCCACCATGCCCGGCATTGTGGTATGTGGTACTGGTTGCTACTGGGGTGAGTCTCCACTCCAAGTATGGTATGTGGTTACCGGGGATTGAACCCGGGTCCTTGCACTTGCAAGATAGGCGCCGGAACCACTGAGCTAAATTCCCAGCCCAGTGTAGGATTTTATTTATTTATTTATTATTTATTTATTTATTGAGACAGGGTCTCGCTTTGTAGTTCAGGCTGGTCCTGAACTCACTATATAACCCAGGTTAGCCTTGAATAAACAGTGATCCTCCTGCTTCTGCCTTCTGAGTGCTAGGATTACTGATGTGAACCACATACCCTGCATTGTGGTTCCAGGGGTCAAACTCTAGATCTTGTGCTTGCCAAGCAGACACCAGAACCACTGAGCTAAATCCCCGGCCCCGAAATGTAAGAATTTAGAGGAGATGTCAGATACTTAATGAATGGAGTCATATGTATTGTGAAGTTTGTAGTGCTTGTCAGACTATAACATTTGTAACTTTTGTATATTATTTCTTACCCTAAAGAAGTGTTTTGAGCCCAAGTGGGCATCTAAGTTTTACAGACAGCTTCCCAAACTGTATGTGCTTCAGATATTCCAAGACCTGGACGTGCACTTGAATAGTATTGGACATCTTCTCAGGCAAGACTGTGAGTCTGGGAAAATAAAAAGAAAAATTTAAAGGTCAGGAAAGTCTGCAGAGTGTATGAGAGACTGTCTCAATGACTGTAACTTCCCTCCACAAGGCAGTGGAAGAGCTCCCCATTTTGTGACAAGAGAAGGCAGAATCCTACACATCCACTTTTTTTTGTTCTCTCTTTTCTGAGTGAAGAGGTGGTGTTTAGGGCCATGAATAGTTCATAGAAGTAACAAAACTCCCTTTAAAATACTTTTATTTTAACACAATAAAGAGAATGAAACAACAAAATAAAGGCAGGGTATAGTTTGCACATGTAGAAGATATGCTACATTATAAACCCTGAATTTTGCATGTGAGTCTGATGATTATATGGACAACAGAGAGACTAGAACATTTTCTACAGTGTAGAGATGTGGTAATAGTATAATCATAAATAATGAGTGACAAAGGAGGCGAGAGGAGAGAGAGAAAGAGAAGAGAGAAAGGAGAACAGAGAAAGGGAGAGAGGAAGGGAGACTGATTAAAAAAAGGGAGAGAAGAGAGCTAAAAGAAGTTCACGCTTATCAAGAGGCCTACCCTTCATCAAGCCCTGTGTTCCTTACTCTCACGTGATTATCTTGGTTAACGAATCTTCAGACATCTGTAATGTATAAAGAAATATATACTATGCATAATATTCCTACTGCCTGATTTTCTGACTTTCTTATAACTGTTGGGGCTGCTCAGAATCTGACAGGGACTGAAGTCCTAGGACTGAAGTCCTGAAGGACTCTAGCATCACATTCATGAAGTTCAGATAGATGGAATCATGAGCACAACTCACTCATCCCATCAATGGACCCTGTGGAGATACGGCCTTGAGAGTACAAATACTTTGTACTCTGAAGAAACCTCAGCTGAAGACCTATAGCCAGTTACTGTAGTGCACCCTATGTAAGCCACGTTGGCAAAAGGTAACTCTTTTCAACTCATGGAAGAAAGTAGCTTACCAGATTGGAAATAGGCATCTTATTAATCTTAATGGTGGAATAATAGCCCCAATTCATGATTTATTTTTCAAATGTATGAACTTAACATCGCTGAACACCGGGAGCTACAAATGATTTTTTTCCCCCCACAAGATTCAGGAGTCTACACATTCCAAACATGATCTATAATTCTGGGTTAGTTCTTTCTTTTTTTTGGCCTTTACACTCAGAGAATGTCTGGGCCAGACAGGTCTATCTAGCTGTGCAGTATTATCATCAGTGAGAAGGAGCTCCTCTCAAAACCTCCAAGGAAATGTATCTCACCCTGGAGGCCTGTCTCCCATTGAGCTATGATTTGCACCTGTGAAAAATGATCTATGAATCATCAGCTCCTCTCCGTACTTCAATTCACTACTTCCTAGGGACTGAAACTGCAGTTTCCACCTTGAGGAAAGTTGCTTTCAAATATTATGTGATGACCTGATTACAACATTCTTCTTTGTGGAAAATGGCTTTAAGGATTACCAGAGCTACCATATCATCCTTTTCTCTGAAAAAAGTGGAGGTATTGTATATAAATGATATTATGATCATAAGTGGGCCCTATATGGAGCATCACTTTGGATTACTGAGCTTGCAAGTAGGTGAAAAGAGGTTAAATCCAGGAGTTTACAACTCAGTTTGGTTCTGGTCATACTTGTTTCGTTGGGTGCTTCTGTTGTTTTTAATAGTGGGAGTCTGTACAAAGGAAAATATGATGGGGGCAGAACACAATGAACCTGCTTCCTTTGGGGATACTATCATCAAAACGTCCTCTTGGTGCCAGAAATAGACTTTAAAGGATGACTATGCTGGAATGTGAACCAAGGGATTCAAAGACCTGTGTCTCCCTGAGGAGCCAGGTGGAGATGGACACTTTGAAATAAACTTTTTATGTCCACAGGAGAGTATATTTCTGACATTTTAATGTCATTCAAGAAGTTAATTTTGTGACAAGAAAAAAAGGAGAGAAAAAAATTGAAAGTAAAAAGGAAAACACAGGAAAAAAAAAGCTAATGTATATGGGAGACGGGGGTTGAAGGGAGGGGCAGGGGATGGGAAAAAATAAGAATGAAGATGTATCAGGTATAGGTACAAATTCTCAATGATGAATGTGATCATAAATTGTACCTCAAAACTCAAAAGAGGTGATAATTTAAAATATTTTATAAGTATATTTTCTTTAAGATATGCTGTATAATACTGTAATAGAATCAATCTATTTTCAACCCTCTAGATAGAAACTTTTAATCTAAATAATTGGACGATTTGAAATCCAGGAAAATTGTCCAGGAATAATTAATCAATGAAACTTGAGGTCCCAAGAACTTGGGATGAACTTGATCAGGAAAAGCTCTCCAAGAGTTGTTTCACCCAAGGAGATCAAGTCTTTTAAAAATAATGTCATTATTGCACCATATCCAGTCTCTTTACATGAAAGTCTTTTATTGCCCAAAATTTAAACAATAGAAAAAAAAATTTTTCCCCACTAGCATTGGAAAGAAGGCAGACACTGGAGAGTACAATGAACATTTGCTAAAATAGGTATCAGCATTTCTTAAAATTTCAAATGACAGGTAGGAGAATGGGTAAAAATGAGAGTTAACTTGTGTCATATACTGGTACAATTCCCAATGTTGAGTGTGATTGTGATGTGTATATAAAATGTACCAATAAAGAATTCAATTGAAAATATTTCAAATGATATATTTCAACTTCAACCATTTTTGGAAGTTTGAACACAGAAAAATAATCACATACAATTATTTTGTGGATGAGAAAATTATGTAGGAAGGGAAATATTTTGAATTTTTTCATTTCTCAATTTTGTCCCTGAAATATTTAAAGAAGTGGAATTAGATACAGTCACACTTGTTTTGTGACAGTCTACCTTTGATGATTGACTGGAATTAAAACTTCCTGCCTAGGGGTGCTTGACTTGCTTCCTGTATGACCACAGAACTGCTCATTACAGTCTTGGCTTAGTCACATGGCTTTTCCTTATTCCAGGAAGTTTGACACCTAGTCCTGCTAACATAGAGCTTAGTAAATTTTTATTCAATTCATAAAATGGAGAAAAAAATTTACAAACAACAACAAACAAAAACAACAACAACAACAACTAACACAAAACAGCTTTTGATATATGTGGTTATATTTTGCATATGTCAATTGCACAGTAAGATAACTTGAATTTGGAGAAGTACACCATTCTCAAGAATATACTATCTTCATTTATACCTTCACTTCCAGTTGTGACTCCTGTTCACCTTCAATGTTTGAGGCTCCACTGTGGTCAGTTACAAACCAGGCTGCCATAGTAACCAGTAAAAGATATATGTACAAAGAAGGAAATGGGTTTGTTGGCATGTCTTCATGGCATGTTACTAAACTTTCTTTTCAATTTTTAAAAATCACAATTGCCAAATAATGAGATCAAAATTTCTTCACTCTGATTGGGTGCTGAAAGAAATAAAAAGCCACAGCAACTACTTCCAAGTTTACAATCTTGCATCATTTATTTGAGGTTGGCCCTACCAGAGCTAAAAACAAATCTGTCCTGGGAGCCAGTTTACTGTGCTGTGCTCTTGTTTGAAGTGCAGGGAATTAAGTGCAATGGGTTTGTCTGGACTCCTGAAAGAGCTGATCTTATCAACTTTCAGGACCTCTTGTGTCTAAACTCTAGGAATCAAATAAAGCTGGAACTATTGATCAGTTGGTTGAATCATGGATTGGGACACTCAGGTACCATTTTATTTGATCAGACTAGTGAAAATAAAACACAATTTGGAACAACATAGTACTTTTATTTAACAATGGTAGACTGATTTAACTTAAAAACCTTTTCCCAATGATTTTTTTCATCATTAATGCTTAGAAAATATTGATCACTACACTCAATTCTTTTTCTATTTCACCATTCATTTAGAAGAAGTTTCCTTGTTATTATTTGATAGAAATTACTTTCCCATGAGCAAGTGATTATAGATCTGTCTAAATTAAATCTCATTCCACTGAAGTTTTCCACCTAAGATCTTCTATTGTGCTTACAGTTCTTTCTGTTTTGATACACTCATGGCTGTTTACTTTTTCCATCAGAGCATTAATCTGGCTATTTCACTTAGTGCCATTTCTAGTTCTATCTCTACAGAACTCTACTGTCCCCAATTTAATGAGGCATCAATGATAGTTGCTATTATTTATGGACCATCTGCCAATTTGAGAATAATCTTAATGTGACAGAATCTTACCAACATCTGCTTATTTTTATTGGTTTGCAGTGGGAAACCCAACAATTTAAAGGAGTTGCTTATAGTAACCTTTACCAAATCATCTATGTGGTATGTTTTAGAAAAAAAGATGGCATATTTGATTAATATAAAATTATGATACTTGAAGGCCACAATACAAAGGATATTTTCTAGTGTGGAGAAGGGAAGATTTGGCATTTTATTTTGGAAAAATTGCTAGTCTTTATTACTTTGTGTATCATTTATACTTTTCCTTGTCTTAGTCTTCTCCTAAACGGCTCCCCACTCCACTAAATTTTATAGAAATCAGGGAAGTAGTGAACCAATATTAACATAAAATAATATATACAAGTGAGTTCAGGAAATCAAAACCATACCTACACAGTTCTTTTTCAGGAAGATGACTTGTGAAATGTTGGCTTGAGTTTCTTGTTTGCAATATGTACATCTTGGAATATCTATCTGGAATCATGAATACCCTTTCTCTGCTACACTCTTCTGTCTGGTCTCTAGTTTGAACCTTTCTTATGGCTCTTTCTTTTGTCTATATTTATAGCCTCTAGCTTTCCTGGACAGGGTGTGAGAGGTAAACACAATGGAGAGGAGTAATGTCTTTGTTTAGGTCCAGGCTGGCAGTCCTCCAGGTGCTGAATCCCTGCTCCTACCTGGAGTATATGAATACTGCTGTGAGTTAGGTGAGGGGTTGCTGCACTAAAAGACTCCAGGGTCCATCCCAACCTCTGAAGTCTGGAGTTCTTCAAAGCAGGTCTAGCTTATGGATTCTTGTACCAACAGTGGTCAGGCTCTGAGTGCAGATATAAATTTCCTGATCCAATAGCCCAGAAGTCCACCGCTTTTTGGTATAGATTGGAGCAGCAATGAATGAATTGGTTTTCCTCTGAGTTCTAAGATCTGGGGAGCTTCATGCCTGTTAAAGAAATCCAGAGGAAATTACAATGACCCCTGGGCTATGAGAATTTACATTGGGACTGTCTTTCTATTCTTAGTGTAATAAAGGTCATTCTTTATCCCCTACTTTTTATGAATGAGAAAAATACCAAGTAAAAGCTTTAAATTGCTCAGCAAGATGAAAAGTGTTCACAGCATAAACTTCAAAAATAATAAGCAATTTCTTTAAGAATTCATGAGAAAAATGAGAATAGTTTGGAGGAATGCAAACATTTACTAGAATAAAAGAACAAAATATTTTAGTATTCCAATATGTATGAAGTATGAATCTCAGAAAAGGGTAAGTAACATGGGTGATTAAAGATACAGGAAATTCTACATGTTGGGAAAGTAGCCAGAAAAGATAGAGAAATTAAAAGTAACTTGATGGGAGGCTTGAGTTTTTGAGGGATGAAGTGCAATCTGCCAAATAAGAGCAGAATAGGAGGTCACACTGTGAAATTAATAGTCAGTAAATTTAAAACAAATAAAACAGAAATGTTGTCGCACAGCACTTAAGCAGCCTGTGGCATTAGCAGCGGCAGGAGGCCAGGGAGTTAAATGCTGCGGGAGCTGGAGTTGAAGAAGAGGAGGGTGACATTGTCATTTGCACCATCAGCCTGGGCAGCTAGTAGCAGGCTTATGCGGGTGGCTTCATCCTTTGCTTCAGGATTTAATTATGATCGCATGCAGAAAGCTAATAAGGGTGTAAAACAAACAGAGAGACTAGAAGTAGATACGGGCCCCTCTCTGCGAGCTCACACTTTACATGGAACACAAGAAAAGTAGTAGATGATACTGACAACTATGAAATCCCCAAATCTCTAAATCTGGGGAGAAGTTTGTTCCTCCAAGTGTCCTATCTTCAGGCAGAGCAACATGATATTCTTTTGTGTTAGTCAACTATTCACAACAGTAACAAATACCTGAGATGATCAGGTTGGGAACAGGAAGGGTCTGTTTCAGGTGACGATGCCTGACAGGTGGACCTTATCCTTTTGGACCTGTGGAGAGGCAGCACATGATGGAGGCTGCCTGTGGCTTGTCCCTGTGATCCTTTTTAAGGACCTGCCCCTACGGAGCTGAAGGTCCCACCTTTTAAAGGGAGCCCCACCTCCCAGTAGTGCCATAGGCTGGAGGGCCAACCCTTTAATACATGAGCCTTGGGGGAGTAATCCAATTCATTTCAAACTATGGTGCTTGTTAAATTATATTTTCTTTCAATTTACAAGACCTGTATGCAAGGGAAGATTTTAAATTTATCCTGCTCTCTTTAAATCAAATATTTACAAATCATTGTTTTCTTCTGATCTGCTCATCCTAGCTGACCACCACAGACAGTATCTTTGAAAAGTTCAGGGTCCAATGATGAAGCTACTGGCCATCAATGATACTTTGTCCTTTTCCATAACTCTTAGGAGCAGCAGCATCTAGGGTGGATGAGAAGAAGAGTCCACCTTAGAACACTGTTAATTTAAGAGCAGCCAGAAGCCAGTCCCAGTCTGAAAAATGGCAGCTTCCCAACAAGTCTCCAGTGTGACTTTTTGTTTCCTTCAGCTCATAATTGACGCCAAACCCTTGATTATTACTATTCATTTTATGCGTAGGTGAGGAACAGAAGGAACTCTGGGTCTCCATTCTTACTTCCACATACAATCTATTTTTGTCAGAGCGAGTTAATGTTCTACTAGGAATTACATGATGTGATGGGAAGGTACAATGATAGGGACATTTAATTCTTCATTAATCTCTTCCTTGCCATAATTAGCAAAGGTGTAAATATTAACACCTCTGTTTTTAGGCTCAAGTTGAAACTATCATGCCTAAACTCATTGACATGCAGGGCAATTCTTCAAAAATAATGACAAAACACATCTTAATTTGTTCATATTTTGGCTGCTAAGTACTCGCTTTTCCATTAATGTAATCTAAATGAGTGAGCTCTGCTAGTTTGCATTCTAAAATCACCATTAGAATTGTTAGGTTGAAATAGAAAAACACATTTTAAATTTATTTTTTCCTCTTTGTTTTTGTTTTAAATGCACCTGTCCTCCCCTCCAGTAAATAATTTTTTAAAATTCCGGTGTTTGCATTGTAATCACATGTATAACTGACAGCTTTATAATACCAGGGGCACAGTTGAAGTCTCTTTCTCCTTTCAAACACTCTTTTCTATCCACTGCAGTGGCTGTTTTTCTTTGTTTCTTTGCTGTCTGGGAAGAGGCAGAAGATCAGAGAGAGTTCCTGACTGTGGTAGAATATTACATCCCCATTGTAGCTAGTAGTTTACATAGACTGTGCAACTAAGTGTTCTGTGAAAACAATTGGAAATGACTTCCCCTTTTCCTGTGCAAATCCAGTGTTTTCATAAATCTGGGGGAAAACCTTACGGTTTAGCAAACCTGAAATATTTGTATCCGCTTTTTAATTGTTGATGTGTTGATGTCAAACCACCACACTGGGTATTTTTAGTTTCTATTCCCATGACTGATGGCGTATGTAGAAATCAGAAGTGAGGGTATCACTCCTGGCAGAACTGGAGTAAATTAGAAATTCTGTTTTCAAGCTATTTTAAAATATTCACTTTTTAACCTCCTTTAAAAGCTACTTCTTGCTGTATTTTGCAAGGGTGGGAATTTAATGCATGATGCCTACACATGTGTACATAATATTCTCTACCTTTTGTCTTTAATATTCCTTGGTTTTTAATTATTAAAGATAAGTATTTGAATTATAAATATTCTAGTTATACAGGAATAGGCAAAGCAGGCATATACCCTCAGGCAAAATTCTTCCATTATCCATAATCCTTCTACCTCCTGCCTCCATTTCTCTGCTTCCTATCTTTATGTCGCCTCAAAAAAACACACAGAGGTATTCTTTTAAACCAAGCGTTCCTCCCCACTTAAACCGTAGAAATCCCTTCTCAATATGTATAGGGCCCTCTTCCTTGAAGTGGGATGTCATACTTGTCCTAAATATAATAAAGTGCTATCTTCAAGGCACTTCTGCATCCCAAACACTCCCGGAAACCTGCCGAGCCCTCCCATCTAGCCAGTCTGAGTGTCACAAATCATAGCCCAGAAACTGCTTTATAGTGAATCATTAACATTGTCAGGAATGACTTGGCAGAGAAAAAAAGCTTTCCATTAGAGAACTGAAGGGGAATATACAAATGACAGCATTGTCATTCCACTCCTATTGTTTTAGAAAGCTCAGAACTGATTAGTAAGAGTTTATTATGGAGGGACCGGGCTGTGTTTCAGTATCGACTATGTATTGTGGTGGGGATTTTCACATATCCTTCTCACATTTGAGAGCTTCATGATCAATTTTTAAATAAGTTTTGTTTTTAAAATTATACTTGTAGGGCCAAGGGAAGTTTTATAGGATAAATGCAGGTGGCAAACAATAAATACATAGATACAGCTATAGATAAAGATATAGATAGACATAGATATAGATATGCATCTGATTATCTGTGAGGGAAAACCCATTTTTGTGGTCATTTCTCTGGGATTTTAGTCTTTCTAATTCCTTTGCCTGGTAGAAAGGAGAGGATGCAGTATTAAAGACAGGCAAGAATGAGCTTGGCTGGGGACTCTCCACTTTTGAGGATGTATGTTGCTTTCTGGAGTTGGAGGAAAGTGGAATTTAGAATTATTATTGCTTCTATCTCCCTGAGTTTACATTCTCCAGCTTTAAGAGGGCCAAGGAAGACGTGATTGCCTAGGTCTTTGGACCTGTTGCTTTGTGTTGACATGTCTGGTGATATGATGATATAGATTCTGACTCTTTTATTTAGGGACCAGAGTTTGACTCTGCCAGTGGCTTCCAGTCAAATCCTTCCCCAGGATTTGCTTGTGGCCAAAGGCAGTTATCTTTACCCAAAGTTGCAGTTCTACCTCAAGGCCAGGCAAACTAGCATAGGCAAACTAAGCGAGTAGACCAACCACCCACTTGAGATATTTCTGATGGGCTATTCCAGCTTCAGAGGTCCAATTGGCTACATTACAGTCCAATAGCTCTCTGGTAAATCTCGATTTTTTCCCATGTCATATAGAAATATTTCTTTATCAATGGCATATCCATATTTCTTTTTGTTTGTTTGTTTGTTTGTTTTTTTCAGATAGAATCTCACTTTGTAGTTCAGGCTGACCCTGAGCTCAGCCTCAAACTCACCTCACAGCAATCCTCCTGCCTCTGCCTCCTGACTGCTGGGATTACAGGCATGAGCCACCATGCCCGGCACTGTGGTATGTGGTGCTGATTGCTGCTGGGCAATATGAGTCTCCACGCCAAGTATCGTATGTGGTTACCTGGGAATGGAACCCAGACCCTTGCACTTGCAAGACAGGCACCCACTGAGCTAACTCCTCGGCCCGACGTATCCATATTTTTAAGGGTCAAAGTTAATTTTATAGTAAACTGAGCCTGTGACTGTTGATGGGGATAGCTGCAGGAGGTGAACTTTATTTATTTATTTTTTAAAAGTTTTTTGAGACAGGGTCTCGCTTTGTAGTTCAGGCTGGCCATGAGCTCAGCCTCCAACTCACATCACAGCAATCCTCCTGCCTCTGCCTCCTGAGTGCTGGGATTACAGGCATGAGCCACCATGCCTGGCACTGTGGTATGTGGTACTGATTGATGCTGGGTGTGAGTCTCCACACCCAGTATGGTATATAGTTACCAGGGTCCTTGCGCTTGCAAGACAGGTGCCGGAACCACTGAGCTAAATCCACAGCCCCAGGAGGCAAACTTTAAAATATGACCTGAGAGTCAAATTTCCACTGACTGGCTGATAGTTAGGACTTTGACACATATCCATATTGACATGACATATCCATTTTTCTTTTTGTTTGTTTGTTTGTTTGTTTTTTTTTGAGACAGAGTCTCACTTTGTAGTTCAGGCTGACCCTGAACTCAACCTCAAACTTACCTATTTGTATCAAACTCACGCTATTTGTATCACTGAAAGCTCTATGAGGTTCCATCAATGATATATGGAAACAAGACCTTGAAAGCACCAAATTAAGGGGACAATATAATAAGAAGATAATTTATTGATAAAGGGACTCCATTCTTTGATTAGGATGTAATATTTTAAGATCCCAACAGAAGTAGCTAATGTGCTTTTTAAATGGTTCTCTGAGATTTCAAAAAAAGTGAAGACCCATTCCAAGTGCAGTAGAATGTGCCATTTCTGGTGGGAAAAGAAAGAATCAAAGAACTTAGAGAAATGGAAATACCATAGTTGACATACTTGAAAATTAGCCACCGAAATGTATTCCAAGGAAAGGTCTAGAGGAAACTCCAATAAATTGAAAAGGAATGAATTGATAATGAAATGCTTTGTTCTATAAGTAGGCCAGGGCATGTGGCAGTAGAGAATACTGTTATAAAAATAGATTTCTTGATAGTAGTAGGGATGATAAGAAACAGAAGTAATAGGGGCCATCTGGTGGCATGTTAGCAGCAGCAGCAGCAAGGAGTATGCAATAATTATGTGTGACCCAAGGTTAGACTATTACCCTGGGAATCACTACCTGCAGGGAGACACGACATAGTTATTAGACCCTAGTCCATAGGGGCAAGGTGGATGGGCTACTGCCAGTGACACTGCTCATTGTATAAAACAAATGAATTCTGGACTACCTGATGATAATGCCACTCCACAATAAGAAGGCTTGATCCCAGATTCTGGAGCTGAGCCAGATATTAAACCCAGAATTCCTATGGGAGAACCCTGATCTGACATAAAAAAAATATGTTCTGTAATGATTCCCTTACTCTTTCTGTCTCATTTTACTTGGGTAGCTGTTCACTGGGGAAGAGTAATGACCATATATTTTAAGCACTGTTGAGCTAGAAACCCAAAGCACTGTTACAATCTTCTGGCAGGAAGGGTATCTAGGGCCTGGAAATAAACACACTTCTGGCTGAAGTCCCAGCTTAGAGTGGGTCCATTGGGTCCATGAACCAACTCAAGGGTCACTTTCCCAGTCCTAGAATCTATACTTGGAATGGACAGTGCCTGGTATTTGGTAGGACCCCCCACATTTGTTCCTTAGTCAGTGGGGTTGGCCATTACAATAAAGATACCAGTTGCATGCTCCTGAAACTACCTTTCCTTTAAAGTAATATAGCAAATAAAAACCAATATTATGTACCAGGATGACTGGCTAAAAATAAGGCCATCCTTAAAGACCTAAAAGATATAGGAGTGGAATCCCCATCATATCCTTATCTGATTTGGCATTCTGGCTCTTACAAATGCCAGCTTGATAAAAGAACATGACTTTGGACTACTGTACACACAATCAAATCAAGCAGTTACAGTATTGCATGTGTATATCTCAGAATGTTTGGTAATTCCCTTTGGGATCTGAAGGCAGTATGTTCTACATGTGTGAAGAAGGCTCTAACCCATTTACCAACTTATGCAGAAAGTGTTGAGGATCCTACTAAGGCTTGAACAGGAAAGAGTTCCAGTCCTTCCACTTGAGCCATATGATATGGCAGATTCAAAGGTATTAGAATTAGCAGTGGTGAAAAAAATATTCTGTGTGGGGTTTGTGGCAAACCACAACACAAGAATTAGGACATTGAATCTATGAGTTTTCAAGCAGGGCCAAGTTATCTGCAAAAGAAAATCATGTAGCGTTTGAAAAATTGTTTCTGACATTCTATTGGGTTTGACAATGGCTGAGTGACACTGTGTGAACAGGTGGTGAAAAGGACCCATCATGATCTGAGAACTCTCAGATCTGCCAGGTCCCAAAACAATCCTTGACAAGATGTAAATTCTTCATTTGCAGTGAGGAACAGACAGAGCTAGAGGGTGTGACTGTGTTTCTTCAGAGGGTTGGCCATATTTCTGTGAATCAACAAGTGCTTCTCTGTCATCTCCTGCCTCTGATTATAGAGGTGACCTTTTTCACTGGCTGATTGAGAAGGAAGATGGCACATGTGGTTCCTACCTCACTATGTGAGTTTATGTTAGTAATAGAATGCCACTAGATGTTAACTTAGGATTTAATGAACGAGCCAGTGCTAGAGGTGTCTTCCAAACAGTAAAGCTTTAGATGGTCAGTCACTTTGTGTGCGTGCATGTGTGTGGGAAACAAGAGTTCCCATGCTGGAATACATCTGGCCTTGTAGTCCATGGCAAAAAAAATTTGGATGTTTGGTCAAGGTTCCCGTAAGTTAGGAGTCTAGAAGGAACAAGATTTAAAAGTTGTACTCAATAAGGTTTTGAGAAAGTCAGGGATATGGGGTGTAAAGATTTTATAGCCAAAGAAAGGATCTATCATCAAAATGATTAAACAAATGAAATAATAAGATGGTAAACAAGAGCCAGATTCTGGCATTGGCCATCCATGTATTGGCATGAAAGGTATATGGGCAGAATAGCCATGAAGCAGGGATAGCAGCTATGCACCTACCCCACAAGATGGTCTCTTACTCACCAAGGCTGATACAGCTGCCATCAAATGTCAGTTCTACAAGGAGCAGAGACCAGTATCTCTTGGGGAGACCTACAAACCATATATTAATTATAATGAACTCTTTCTTACAAGGACATCTATTAACTTGGAATAGAATAATAGAATAAACAAGATTCCAGATTTCACTTTATTTTTGTTTTGATTGCAGGACCTGTGTTTTTTGTGTGGCATTAAAAATGATTACAAATTTAGTGCCTTAAAATATCCCACATTTATTATCCCATAGTTTCTGCAAGTTAGGAGTCTTGTCTGGTTAGGAGTCTTTGACCAGACTGAGTTGTATGACTCAGTGTTTCACTGTTCAGGACTGTAGTCTCCCAGAGGCATGACTGGGGAAGCCAGCTCCTTTTCCTGAAGATGCATCAGTATTAACTCTCTGGCACCAGTTTCCATTTCATATTGCATCAGTCATGATTTATGTTCAGTGGACACAGAGCCAGAAGGGACGATGATTTCATCCTGGGCCATGTCACCTACTAGATGCTGGCCCAATGGGGTGATGAAACAAATTTAATTTTTTAACTATTCTTTTTTTCAGTACAGGGCATCAAACTCAGGACCTTGTGCTTAATAAGCAGGTGCAGTGTCACTGAGCTACATCCTCGGCCCACTTTTTGAAAATATACTCAAGGCACCAGTTTGGAGATGATGATCTGAAGGGCTAGGCACCTATTTTCCAGGATGCAGTTTCAAATCAAATCAATAACTAGTTTATGATGCTATTTTACTCCAAAAGTAAAATACCTGAAAAGTATTCATCTGAGAAGTAAAGAAATAGAAGTAAACTTTCTCTTTCGACTACCAATGTAAGTGACTGATTTAACTCATAGAAATCTATACTTTTTATCCTTCAAACTGCAGATTTCAAGGTCCTGGTTCTTAGGGACGGGAGGCAATGTCCTTAGTGTCCAATATGAGTCTCAGGAAGCTGTAAGTTACCTTTGCCACCTTGTCACTCCCTACTCTCGGAGCAGTGAAATGGTTATTTGAAGCAAGCAGATGGGGTTGGTGAGATAAGCTGAGTTTTGGGGGCCCTGGAGAGCCGCTGAGCCCCTCTTTTAGGTGGAGCACTCACACCCTGGCTCTCAGGGGTGCTGTGCTGCTCACCTCTGAGTTTATTCTAGAACTTGTGTTCTCTGAAAACGACCACTTTGCCCCTGGTAACTCCTTTCCCCGAGGGCATATCCTATCCAAGGAGGGATCAGTGTAGTGCATAGTCTCCGAGTCCTTAGTCTCCTGATTTAATCTGAAGTGTCTTCACAGGGGAATTCCAGGATCTGAGCAACTGTTGGCTTTCCCAAGGGTCCTATTGCAATCCACATACAACTCAGATCTCCTCTTTCTTTTATTCCCTGACAGACTGCAGAGTAAGACCCAGAAAACCACTTGCATGCAAACTCTGTTTCTGAGGTACTTGACCTGAGCAACATGGAGCTCTGGAGTGAAAAATTTGATGGGGGAACTGGATTATTTAGCAAAGCCAAGCTGGTCAACCATTCCTTTCTCTTCACTGGTTTGACTGGTTATTGTTCTGGGATCTCAAGGATCCATTCTGGTAGCATAATAAACTTATCATGAGGATATTGCTACACATCCTGAAGGTACTTTAAGCACTATTTTTTAAAGAAACATTGTTATTAGTACATGTTTGTGGTACATAATGTTTACATTCCTAATGCAGAGTTGGTATATGTACGTGACACATTTTAATATTTCCTTTCCTCCTTTTTCTCCCTTCTCCAACTCTTGATTCCATTCCAATTTGAGAAAGAGCTATTTCTCTACTTGCTACTATGTCTTTTATTTTTTCTTTATTTATATTTTTATATGAGAAACCCTGTGCAGTTAAGTTCGTATGTCTGACATTTCATTTAACATTATGGTCTTAATTTGATTAAAAGCTAAGAGTAGTATTTTCCTTCATTTTGTTTGATCGAGATAACATATGTTAGTGCTAAGAAATGTTGCCTGCTCTCTGCCTGAGTATAGTAAAAGAAGCTAGTCAGATCAGTATATTTTCTACAGATATGCACATTATGTATATGTTGTAAATTAAATTTATTACCTCCATAAAAAGCAATTGCATCACATTTTGCATATCTAGCTGTCCATGGAGATAGAAACATATGGAACCACAAGTGGTTAAACACAATAAAAGAGTACTAGCCTGTGTAACACTCAGCCAGGCAAAGGCAGACAGAACTAATCTGATTTGACACCACTGGGTTCCACTTCACCATCTTGCTCATGGCAGAATTCCCACTGAGGTTCACCTGAGCTTTGCTAGAGCAGGACCCCAGGACATAGTTCACAGCTTCCTCCAGTAGAAAAAGTGTAAGTCAGACTTGAATCCTGGGTCTCCCTTCAGGTTTGAATCTGAGACCTTTAAGTGAAATTTTAGGTACCCAGAGATTGAGCCTGGGAGAACAAAAAGGGAGATGAAAAACATCTGAAGAGGGTTCCATTCTCTACTGGTAATCTACTAGGTCGTACCACCACATTTTTGGTAAATTTGCAAAGATAACCTAGAGTATATGAAAGACTTCACATGTAAATGATTTCTCAGCTTCATTCAACCCAGAAACTACTCTAGTAAAAGGAATAATTGTGCAATATTCTGATTTTGTAGCAAAAATTAAATGAGGTGATTGACTCTTCTCACTATTTCTAAAACTACTCAAATTATTCTTACAGTTAGAATCAAATCAGTATGGAGCACATATATGGATATTGCTTTTGTTGTTTGTTATCTATCCAAATGTTTTCCTGAAATATAGCACACGTATATGGGAGAGAGTTCTTGGACAAAAAAATAAGACTGAATAAAATGAAGGGCATGTGTTCACAAACTTATCTTTCTTGGATCAGGGGAAAACTGTCTTAATTTTATGACATATATATTTTATACCACTTTCAGAAGGCACTGCTTTGGATGGTGAAATGTGAGATATGCTTCAATGAAAAGAATAACATGAATAAAATGGGCAGGCTCTCAAAAACATGATTTGAATATAATATTCTCAGTGATTCCTTCCTTGCTGGGGCTCATTGAATAAATACTTGACTTTCAGTGCAGATGGCTTTGAGGGTCTTGCAATAGAATGAGAAGAAATGAAGAGGACAAGAGTAGTGCTAAGTAGCTACAATTTGCTGTGCTGTGTTTGGTTTGTTATGTATAAACTTTTATCTCTTTTCTCAATATTCTGCTGGTTTCTAGACAGAAACATTTCTGTTGGCACAATGACAGGGCTATGTCTTGAGATAAATGCAAACTTCCAACAATTGCACATACTTTTCCGCAATGATAAATACTTACAATATCATTCTTAATCACAAAGTCCATTTAAACCACAAATGCTATCACAATGCACTGCTTTACCTTGGATGTGTTTTTGGTGGGCTGCTATGTCTATGCACTGACACATATTTTGTGTTTACCTGATAATTCTATCATTTAAATGGTCAAATCTGGGAATGAAGTGAATTTGGAAATTTCAAATCCCACAGATATTTCCCATATTGCCTCTTGTAGCTCAGATGTGCTGCTAAAATTGAAGCATCAATTGAGCTTTGTTGGTAGTCCTTGGACGTCTGTTCACAGCTGGTTTTCAGTTTCTGTTCATAGTCAAATAAGTGTTCATATACTTCATGAGTCTCCTTCTGGGAGAGAAGCAAGGGTTCCATAGAGTAACTGCCAGAGAGAACGGCGTCCACAATTGGGCTGAGCAAACGAGAGCATATTGTCACCCTCCTTGTAAGGCACAAGGACATTTATTACCAGGACTGGCCATGTAATGGTGGATCTGGTGCAACATGAAAATGCAAAGCTAAGCTTTATTAAGAATTTCAAGGTGTTGAAACAGGAGAAACCAAGGTTGGTCCCTTTGGTGGCCACACACTGATGATCCTGGCTCTGATGAGTACTAATGTCAAAATATTTAGTTTCCAGGGCTTTTTTCTTCTTACTAAATAAATGTCAACACACTTTCATTTTGTATTATTATAAACTTTTTAGTTTTAAAGGAATCTATGATAATTTTACCTTTTTAAAAATAATGGTGCTAAAGTAAAATTTCGTGGTTTTGTGAATTCTGCTCATAATTTCTATTATTCTGACATAGGTCTTTGACTGGAGGGTTAAAGGGGGATAAATTTTAGGAAGCACTCTGTAAAGGAACTGGAGACTTTTTTTTCTTCTCAGAACTAGCTGTCTCTCTGTCTCTGTTTCTCTCTCTCTCTGCCAAGAATTAAACCCAAGGCTTTGTTCATGAAGTATGAACTTTGCTACCGAACAGCCCACCATGTCACTCCATTGCTGCTGTTACTGATGTGATCTTTTTCTTTAGACTTTTAAGAGAGCTCCTATATACAGGCCAAGGTATCAGTTTAAGAAAGAAGCATAAACACAATGTGTTCCAATTACTTGCTAGGAAAATATTCAGTGAACAATATTTATACACAAATATACACAAATATTTATACACAAATATTTATACAATGCACAGACATTCACAATTAATGCAGAACATGGAAGGTGAAGAAAAAATAAATGCAGATCTACTCAAGGCAAAATTATAGCCCAGGCGCTGTGTTGAAGTAGTCAGGTGCCAAGTGGCCATTGGGTGTTACAGCCTGTGAGGAGTTTGAAAAGCCACAGAAATCGGAAGTCGTCTGACATTTAGAACCCTGCCTACTAAGAGTGGTTTGACTTTCAGTGAAACTTTCACTGTACTCAAACGGGTCCATTAACTTTCTCTCTTTTTCTCTCCTGAAAGGAACCTATTTTTGTAAACAGGCTCTAACACAGCAAGCACAAAGCCTGGGGTGCATCTTTGTGGGAAATGAGCCTCCTGGATAACCATGGATCATTCCTCTTGATGAACAGTGATTTTCACACCACATGATTTTTTCCTACACAGTGGTCTCTAAAGGGAGGCCTTGCTCATACCAAATTAGGCATGTGGTGGTGATGTGGTCAAAGACAGGGAAACCTTATGTCAGAGTTCCACAGATCCCCACCCAACAGCAGCTTCGTTTCCACAGTACCGGAGAAGCTTGTTGACTTTTAAGACTTCAGAGACATATATATTTCAAGTCTGGAATTCCCCATGGCCAACTGGCTTCCTTAGAGTCCATTTTCTATAGTTGGAGACTCCAGAAGTTTAATATTATCTTAAAGGAAAACAAAAAAAAAGTCTTTGTTTATTCTTTCTACTAGTTTTATTGTAGCCTATTTATTTACTAAAGAGCTTGTATTAAAAAGAAAAATAGAAAAGGGGTGGGGATGTGGCTCAGTGATAGAGTGCATATAAATATATATACATATATATATATATATATATATATATATATATATATACACACCCCTCTAGTGTCATAAAAAGAAGACTGCATCTCTTTGAAGTGTACAGCACTGTTTTGATACCTGTAGTGAAATGATTTTTGTGTCAGGCAGATCAACATGTTCATCACTTTACATGTTCATTACTTTCCCCCATCTTGAGACTTTTAAAAGTAAACATGAAATAGAAGGCAAGGGGATACTCAGTGTTTTTAAAAGAGGAATCCACCATGATTAAGTTAGTTTTTCTTTTTTTTAATTTTGATGCCCAGACAGTATCTGCCATGTAGTGGTTATAAAATAAATGTTTAGTGAATGGAGAGCTAAATCTTTGAGTATCACTTATAAACATACCCAGGAATTAGACCTAAAACCAAATCCAGTTGAGAATTGGAATGATTTCACATAATGAAATATTGACACACGTGAATTTGGGTGACCTGCTGAATGATCAATATTTTTTGACAGAAAGTCTCATATGAAAAGTATTTTTAAAAAATCAGAAATACTGAAAGAAAGCGGTGCCCTTTGGATGTCCACAAAATACACTATGTGCTTTTTTTCTTTGCCTATTTTGACAAAGGCACTTGGACTTGTTAAAATTACATTACCTTATGTCTAAGTAAACACACATTCCAAGCGTGTTGGGGCAAGCCACCAACGACCCATTTAAAATAAGTCTTCTCAGAGCAAAAATGGAAACTGTCTGTTATGATTTAAATCTGTCCCAGAGCAGTTTCCATGAGTTAACATGGTTAAATTATAAACCCAGAAACAAATAAATAAGCAAATCCCCAAGTGGCTTTGAACAGTTGAGCCACTGCGTGGTTTTCAGTGGTGCACCCTTCTTCAGAAGCTCACGTCCTAATTAAGAGGTTACAATGAGAGAAACCTGGGACAGTGGTGGGGCAGAGAACGCTAAAATCCTAATAAGAGGGAAAACCTGGGGCAATCTGTTTAATAACCTCATGGCCATTGTTTGTGTCAGAGTGACAAACAGAGTACTCGGAGAGAGCATCGTGTCCTCTGGCAGTTCTGCAAGGCCTTCACGCGCCTTTCCTGTGCCAGAATGACTTAGCTTCTGTTTCAGCCCCCACACACATTAAATGGACAAGAGACGGAGGAAGCCTGCCATGGCAGAGCACAGAACACAGGAGAGTGACGAACAACTGGGTCACACCGGTCAAGGGGCAAAGATAAGCCTTGACTATTCCTAGAAAGGGCCAGGCAGATATGTGATGTAAAACTCAGACGTTTTTGTGTTATGCATAAGCAATAATTATGTTATTAGTTCTAGTTTACTGTTTCTCCTGAGTTTCAGGCTATAATATTGTTGCCATTGTTATTTTAATCTTCTTCTTAGAGCCCACAGAACCAAAGTATTTGAGTTAATAGAAAGAACAAATCCAGTAAATGTGACTAAAATCTATCAAAGCAGTGGTACAAAATCATATTGAGGGATGAAGAGTAGAGAAGGTTTAAAAAAGGGTATATTGTTCTGATTCGGGAATTCTCTCACTAAGTTGCTCACAAAAACCAGGGATCAACACTATGTAGCTATACGGTACAAGAGTAATGCACAAACATGTAGACTTGGATGGGAGTAAAATGAAAGAGAATGCATTTTCCTTCCAAAAAGAGATTTTGCTTCTGTCCAAAATAGACTGTCTTCCTACAGAACATATATAAAAGGCAAATTAAAATAATACCACACACGGCTGGGGATTTAGTTCAGTGGTTCCAGTGTATGCCTTGCAAGCACAAGGTCCCAGATTCAATTCCAGGTAACCACATACAACAGTGCCAGGTGTGGTTGCTCATGCCTGTAATCTCAGTACTTGGGAGGTAGAGGCAGGAAGATTGCTGAGTTCAAGGATGAGTTCAAGACCAGCCTGAATTATAAAGTGAGACCTTGTCTCAAAAAATTTAAACAAAACAAAGCAAAACAAAGTCACACACATACACAAAACAGGCATTTGAAGGTATCAGAGTGAAGCATCCAGAAAAACGGGGACTACCTTCAGATGAGCTAGACATTGTCTGTTCTATAGGTGATTCAGAAGTAATGCAACTAATATTATTTTAGGACTACACAGTCTGCTAACAGCAAGCATAGAAGCTGAACAGAAAGTGGTTCAGATGTGAAGTAGTGTTAGTAGGGAGGAAATACAACTGTAAGGACTAGGGTTGTAGAGATAGCTAGATTTGATGGGGTCAAATTCTTTTTTAAAAAAGGATTTTATTGGTCATTTTATATACACATTATGATCACACTCTGCATTGAGAATTTGTACCTATACCTGACATATTTTGATTCTCATTTTTCCCATTCCCTTGCCCTCCCTACAGTCTCTGCTCCTATATACATAAGCTTCGTTTCCTTTTTCTTTTACCACCAAATTTTGAAAACTGCACAGAAATCAGTTCAATAATTTAAGTGAAATTTAGAGGCAATTATAACTCTTAAGCTGTACTTGAGCTAAGTCAAGTACTAAAAGTCTAGGAAATTAAGCAGAAAATGACTGAGAGTCAAATAGCTAAGCAAGAATTTGGAGTCAGTTGGAGTTTTGTATGGACCAGGGAGGAGGAACTCTGAAGCTCACAAGGCTTCAGCTAATGCCTTGGAGGGACTATGCTCTAGGACTGAGAATAAGCAAGCACATGGGGAAGAGTGGGTCAGAGTAGCTTCCCATGTCCAACTTGTGGGAAGCAACTTACCCATGGACAATAATAACAACCAGAGCCTTTGAATTCTTTTCTACACAGTACTTGACACACAATTAAATTACCAGACATCTTGGAAATAGCAAGACATGACCAAAAGTCAAATATAAAAGCATATAATACAACAGAAACACAAGTGGGATAGGAAGGTATTGAAATTAGCAGATTAACATTTACACAGCTATGATGAACACTTTCAAGAATATAAGTGAAAACGGACATTCACCACAAAACTGAAACTTTAAAAAAAAGAGAGAAAATTTTAGAACTAAAAAATATAACCGTTGAACACTTTCAAGAATATAAGTGAAAATGTGGGAAATTCACCACAAAACTGAAACGTTGAAAAAATAAAGAGAAAATTTTAGAACTGAAAAATATAACCGTTGAACACTTTCAAGAACATAAGTGAAAATGTGGGAAATTCACCACAAAACTGAAACTTTGAAAAAATGAAGACAAATTTTAGAACTGAAAAATGTAACCATTGAAATTAGAATTGATTGATTTATCAGCAAGTTTCAAGGAAGAGTAAAGAAAAATCAAAATAGAAAATATTCAAGTTGAAGCATGAAATGCAATACGGATGGAAAAATGGAAGAGAACATTAGACTTGGTGGAGAAAGTGTGTGTGTGTGTGAGTGTTTTGTGTGTGTGTGTGTGTGTGTGTGTGTGTATGCATGTGTAACTACAGCCCCAAAGTGAGATGAGATTTAAAAAATGGGGCAAGATATTTGAAGATAAGTTAGGCCAAAATTTCCCAAAGTGCTGGAAGACATTCAGCTATAGATTCAAGAAACTCTGCAAACTCTAAGAAGAATAATACAAAGAAAGTCCCACTTAGATATGTTATAGTAAAAGTATTACAATCAGAGATTAAAAACATGATTTTAAGAGCAACCCCCTAAAAAATATTGATAATATTCGAAGGAGTGATACTTGAATTTCTTTTGAAAATCAAGAAAATAAGAGGAAAAGATATCTTTAAAGTCCTGAAAAATTCACCAATCTCAAATTTTTTATCCAGAGAAATATTATTAGAAAATGAAGGCAAAAAAAGATATATTTTTAGGCAAACTAAAAGGAAAGACTTTACTATTAGAAAACTCCACATTAATCAACATGTTAAAGGGGACTTTCTTGACAGATGGAAGGAGAAACAAATAGATGAATAAGAGTTCAGGAAAAAAGGAAGAGCACGAGAAAGGGTGAGGCGGAAGTGCTGAACATGTACTGACTCTTAGCATGATTAGCCATGCTGTGTGCTCTTCAAAATGTAAGCAGGTGTATAATATATAATCAAAATCATGGAAAAAGGCAAGGGATAAGTAGAGTGAACAATATCCTGTTAGAACAGTCAAATACACAATTTATTTTATTTAATTTTTTTGAGACAGGGTCTCACTTTGTAGTTCAGGCTGACCCTGAGCTCAGCCTCAAAATCATATCACAGCAATCCTCCTGCCTCTGCCTCCCGAGTGCTGGGATTACAGACATGAGCCACCATGCCCAGCACTGTGGTATGTGGTACTGATTGCTGCTGGGCGTGAGTCTCCATGCCCAGTATTGTTGTACGTGGTTACCAGGGATTGAACCTGGGCCCTTGCACTTGCAAGACAGGTGTCAGAGCCACTGAACTAAATCCCCGGCCCAATACCCACACAATTTAAAAGAGAAGAAACAAAAAATAGATGGAAGGAAAAATAAACAAGAAGGCAATAGTAGCAAATATTAAGTTGGTGGATTGAAACATAAATATGCCTGTAATTACATTTTGAAAAGGAAGTGGGCTACATACTCTTGATTAGGGTACCTAAGTTTAAAGATAGACTGGATTAAATCAACAGCAAATGCAGCCTGCTCTAATGCTAGAAGTAAAAGAATGAAGAGCTATGACATGGTAGTAGTAACAGAGTTGGGTATAGTTCTTATATTAGACAGTCAAGATGTAGCTATATTTGCATTATTGTTTTCTAGACGTATTCTCTGGTCAGAAAACATTGCGCCAATATTTTGAAATTTCTCAAAACTTGCTTACAACATACATGCTTAATATGTGTGTGTAAGTATGTTCATATGTTATGTGTGTCTCATCTAATTCTTCTCATGTTCCTTCTCTTTCTTTTTTACAGAAAAGTTTGTTAAAATCCCCACATGTAATTATAGACCTTCTATTTGTCTTTTTATTTCTGTCACTTTTCACTTTATGTGTTTTGAAGGCTATGTTATTAGGTGCATACAAACATAAAGCTATCACATCTTCCAGTGAAACTGACCAACACACAAGGATAAAATTTTATGTTTATTAATAGTAATAGTATGAATGTATTTCAGAGAGAAAACTAAAAATTACTACTGGAATAATATTTTTTAAGTGAAATAAAGGTTATGCAATCTTTATGGGTTGGAAAATTTAACAGAAAAAATGTCAGACTGATTCAGGCAGAGTACATATTTCTGTTCGTATGTGTAAGTATGCACAAGCTTATACATTAAAAAATGGAGTCTCCACTGCACAGTAGTGTGATCCCAGCTACTTGGAAGGCTGAGGTAGGAGATTTATATGCTAAAAGCCAGTCTGGGCAACATAGTGAGACTCTACCTCAAAGCAAAAAATTATAAAACACTAAAAAAGCAGCTTAATGGTAGGGAGTTGATCTGGCCCAGTACAAACAAAAAAAGCCAATCCCAATAAAAAATTCTGACTTGTGTGTGTGTGTATATGTATATATAAGAAAATTTAAAAAAAACCTGTTGCTAAAATTTAAAGTGAGAAGGGCTAAAGAGAGAAAATAAAAATCTGAAATAAAAGATCAAAATATTTGATTTATCTACATTTGTGATCACTAGATTTCTGAAGCAGATAGTACTGTAATGTAATAAGGAAAGATCTTTTCTACTGTGATACTAGATTGGTTTGCATATGTTATACTTGCATATGTTATATATATATACATATGTACAAAAAATTATAGTTCCTTTATCTAATACCAAACACAAAGTAATCAATTTCAGACAGATTTGCAAATAATTGTGGGAGACTGAACAATAAAGCATCTAAAGGAGAGGCAAGGTTTGTAGATCACTTACCTTTGTAAATAAAGTTTTATTGGGATACAACACACCCATTCATTTACTTGTCCTTTGCTTTGGTACTACACTGATAAAGTGGAGTGTTTGTGACAGAAAGTCAAGGTTTGCAGATGGGAGATATTTGTTTTGCAGCAAAAGCTTGCCAGCCCTTGTTGTAGAAGAATCAGAAAATTTAATATGATTTTTCATTCATATAAAAAATGATAGGCGTAAAAGTAAGATAACATATAACAATTTAGAATACCTTCTTTTTATATTCAAGGGAAATTTTTTCTAAGGGAAATTATTATTCTAAAGGAATCACCATCATCATCATCATTATTATTTTCTTCCATGCTGAGGGATGAAATTAGACATCATAGGCAAATACTGTACCCCTCCAACTCCAGGATTTCTTAAATTGGATAAAAAAGGACAAATCTTAAAGGAAAGGATTGAATTGCCCTTCATTCTTATTAAGAGCTGACAAAGGGTGGAGAAGGTATTGTAATGTATATATCCAACTGTGGTAGATTGTACTCTTTGCTGATTTTTTTTTGTTTGTTTGTTTTGTTTTGTTTTTGAGACAGGGTCTCGCTTTATTGTTCAGGCTGCCCCTGAGCTCAGCCTCCAACTCACATCATAGCAATCCTCCTGCCTCTGCCTCCCGAGTGCTGGGATTACAGGCGTGAGCCACCATGCCCGGCACTGCGGTATGTGGTACTGATTGCTGCTGGGGTGAGTCTCCACATCCAGTATTGTTATGTGGTTACCGGGATCAAACCTAGGTCCTTGCACTTGCAAGACAGGCACCGGAACCACTGAGCTATATCCCCAGCCCTCTTTGCTGATGTTTTTTACATGGCCTCCTGTAGGCCATTTTTCCTTCTAAGGAAAAGGCGCCCTATTTTGCTCTTGACTTTAGGATTGATTCTGCAACTCATTTTGAGCAATGGCTGGTAAACAGATACTATTTTTCATGAGTGGATCTAGGTCTATGCAGAGGTGTAGCTTGTTTCTGCCTCACCTGGCTCTTGCTATGACTTTCAAGTGTAGGGCTCGATGTCTTAGATGATGCCATCATCAGAGGCAAGTCTCTAAGCAGGAGAAAATACATGAACCTAAGCTGAGACCAGAAGAACTGAGCCCAGTGTTTCCCAGCAGAGTCCAGCGAGGTTGCAATTGACCTGAAACTGAAACATAGAGTGAGCATGAAGTATTGTTAACAATCCTTGGGATTTTGAATTTTTAAAATCTAATTTGATTTTTTTAAATGGCATGACCTAATGAAAGTCCACTGTACATAGGTGAAGAAAATATCAGAAAAACTACAATTTGAAAAAAACTCAAAGCAACCAAATGTGCAAGAGTAAAACATCCCCAAAGAAGGATATCAGAATACCTGTAAGTAACAACAAGTTGCTCAAAACGTAGCTGAAATGCAAACTAAACCTAAAAAGGGCTATCATTACATTTCCACAAGGCTTAGAGTAAAAGGAAAAATCTGCCAAAATCAAACGTCCACAAGGATGTGCAGCAACTCCAGTGAATGATGCCAGCTGAAGAATGTATCGATAGTATTACTTTCAGAAATTTCTTAGCAGTATTTACATTAACACATGCACTGCCCTATAATTCCATAATCCTTCTCCTAGAAATATACCTGATAACAGAGAGTAAAAATGTCACATAGCATTATTTCTATAATCTTAAATTAGAAATACACCAATAATCATGGCTAGTAAAATACATTATATTATACATTATAATGCATTGTGGTATATTATGTATATATATATATATATACATAATATTTATTCAAGGAAATACTACACAGTGACAATAAAGAAGATTCTACTGTCATGCACATCAAAAGAGACACATTCTACAGATGCAGCTCATAAGCCAAAAGACACAACTGTAGAAAAATACATCCTGTATTTTACATTTCTAATTCAAAAACAGGTGTATTGATTCTTGTGGCAAAGAAATTAGACTAATGGTTAATATTAGGTGCAAGAAATTCTGTAAAGGAGCATAAAAAGTGTTATGGGGGACTGGCGACATTTTAATTTAGATAGTTGCATATATTCATTTTAAAAAATACTTTGCACTGTACATTTAATACTTGTCATTTCATGCCAGCTGTCAATAAAATATCTACGGAAAGGAAACTCATGGCCCTGAACTTAGAGCATTGGGGAGTGGGTGTGCATGCACATGTGTGTATATACACATGTGTACACACACACACACACACACACACACACATGCACACACACACACTTTGAAGGAATTCAGATTGAAAACAACCAAAAATATTTTGAGAAATAAAATCAGCCTACATGCTTCCTGGGAAAGGAATTTTACTTCGTTTTGTACCAACTAAAATTTGAAGATGATTTTTTTCATTCATATAAAAATAGTATTAGGCATGAAGGTGAGATGAAATATAAATAATTTATAATGCCTTCTACTTTATATTTAAATCTTACATTCTGAAAAAACTATTCAATGGTAATAGGTCTCTAGTGATACTAATGGTTGAATGTGCATACTATTTTATTCTAGCACTATATTTCCATTAAAAATACAATAAGTTCTACTTTAAAATGTAGTGGGCAAGTATCTGAAATCCATAAGAGCTGGCATTGTCCCTATTTTATTTCCTGTTAAATGCCAAATTCCTGGATATTTACCTTATTTGTTGTAAAGCTTATGAACTATTTTCTGAATTAGAATAAAATTAGTTCCTTTATTTAGCATGGATAATTTAAATACTAAAGTGTAACTGTACCTTTATATTCTTCTGCTTCTTAAATTTCCAGTTATAGAAATGATTTATAGGGCTGGGGATTTAGCTCAGTGGTTCCAGTGTCTGCCTCACAAGAGCAAGGTCATGAGTTAGATCTCCAGTATAAAAACAAGCAAGCAGCAATAACTAAAAAACAACAAAATAAAGATACTAATTTCTACTAATAGAAAAAACTGGTAGTGGTCTAGATATATATCATCATTTTAGGCTTTACACTTTGATTATTATTTGATTTCTAAAAATGTAGCTCAAATCAATCTTAGTTGATTTAGTTACTGCCTTAGTTACTGCTTCCTTTCTGTAACACAGTACCTCCTCTATAACTTAAAGGAGGAGAAGTTTTCTTAGCTCACAGTTGGTAGAGGTTCTGTCTGTAGTTGGTTCGATCCCCGGTATTCACATACCATACTGGACGTGGAGACTCACACCCAGCAGCAACCAGTACCACATAGCACAGTGCCGGGTGTGGTGGCTCACGCCTGTAATCCCAGCACTTGGGAGGCAGAGGCAGGAGGATTGCTGTGATGTGAGTTGGAGGCTGAGCTCAGGGCCAGCCTGAACCACAAAGTGAGACCCTGTCTCAAAAAACCTAAAAACAAAAACAAAAACAACAACCCCCCCCCAAAAAAAAACAAAAATAAAGTTGATCTAGAGATAGACTTGAAAGCAGAATTAAAATCAGGACACCAGTCTAGAGAAAGGGCATCTCTTCTGAGCAATGTGACAAAGCACGGGAACTCTACCAATTGGGTTCCTTTTGTTTTGAAGGCACGGGAAGGGAACAGAGGAAGACTGGAGCAGGCAGAGTGATGCCAACTACCAAGCCGGGATCTCAGTGCTTTTTTTAAGGACACACCTACAGATCACATTTTTCAAATGCATATTCTGATTCTACAGGTCTGGGACCTTCTCATTTTCAACATGTTCTCGGAAAACACTGGGGCTGATGGTCTGTAGAGACACTTTGAGGAGAAAGGGTCTATCTAGAATGTATAAAAAGAGTTTGAGTCTTACATGGCAAATTGAAACTTTTGTAATGTTGGAAAGGAAAGAAGAAAGGTAAGACTATGGAACAGATGAAAAAATAATAAATTACTTATTAACTTTTAACCTAAGTTATCTCCATCTCTTCAAGAGGTTGGTTATGGAAGCAACTACCAAGAAGCCAAGAATATCAATGTTAAAAGAATGAAGATGAAGAGCATAACAAGGACCTCACTAAGGTACAATAAACCAGAGAGGGAAGAAATGATGTGCAGTGTGGTGCTTGCTTTGGAATCCAGTGTTAATATAAAACTGTTGATGGCAAAATTTTGCCTTAGTGGTTTGGAATTCTTTGAAGCAATCAAACAGACCTCTGTCTGGGCTTGCAATATCTTCCCTGTCTGAAGAAAATCTCAGGCCATACATTGACTCCAGAAAGAAAAGTGCTGAGGTTACTTTCTCTTCTTTCAATTGTTCACCAGTTTTGTCTGCCTCTTAAGTTTGTCACTGGATCATAATTACCAGGCTTCACAGTCTGACTTCATTATCAGGGACTGAAGATGAGAATGTCATAAGATGGATATCAGTCACTTGCGAATCAAGCCATGGGATACCAGGCCCCTTACTTTACAAGGAAAAGGGCTTTGATGTGTGCAGATGTGATTAGAGCTGGAGAAATTTAAGTATAAAAATCAAGACAGCATCTGAGAGGTACAGTTGCCATGACCAGTAACTTGGCAGTAACTGAAATGGTCACTTTTTATGGAGCATGATGGTTCCTTCCAAAACTATTCAAGGATCTGTGTCCTTTGGAAGAGAATCTTAAGCCAGATGCATGTACAATATACTCTTAGCCCCTGCTTAATATTCTATAGCTACTGTATAGACTTTCTAATAAATGTGTTTCTACAGCAGCCTAAATTATGAACACTTTGTATTGGGAAGTAGGAACACTAGGTAGAAAAACACTTTCAAAATTAGAAAAGAAAAAAAGATTCAAATCCCATTAATCTGCTTTACATAAACAATATTTTAAGGTTGGCTAAAGCATATATGTTTGGTTCATTTTAAGACATTGTCATTGTTAGATACATAAAACTTTTAGATAAAGAACCGTGAAGGGCAATGAGAAATCTATTCATCTTTTCATTTGTGCTTAACCAATTAGAAATAATTTTTACTCATTTTTATCACAAAGCAATACATTACTATTATAAAATCTTTGTAATATACTGATATGTAGAAAAGAAAGTAATCTTCCATAATTTCACAGCTCAATTAACATTTTACATGTGTGTGCTTTCAATCTTTTCTATTCATATTTTACATGATTATTTAATATCATTGTTGATGTTTATATTAATTTAAATCTTGCTTTTAAAAATTAATATTATATCCACTCTGATTTTCATCTTTTTAATACTTTAATAGTATCATTTTTTTCTACTACTAGGGATCAAACTCATGACCTTGAGCTTGCAAAGCAGGTGTGGTGCCACTGAGTTAAATCCCCAGCCTGTATACTTTAATAGTATCTAATAATTTTTCTGATTTACATAATTTTAAAGAAGTATTCTATATTCAAGGTGGAAGAATAGAGGTGCCCAACACTCACATGTTCCTCCACAAAGAAGAACCAAAGGAACATCTGCATTTCAAAGTAAGTGATTATGGGGAAACATTGAAAACCAATAGGGCAAGCCAGATAGGAGTCAGAGACTTAAGAAAACAGCCTAGTAAGAGAAAGAAAATATCCTGACACTTAAATCCATATCTAAGAAAGGGAGAGTCTCTGTCCTGTAGAGCAAAGGATGAAAAAGATATCCTTAGCAAACTCTATCAGTGCACATACTGCCAACTTTCGTTACTGGAAATTTTCAGAATTCTCCCAGGCTTGCAGCCTATCTAGAGAAGTAAATGAAAATATACAGAGCAGGTTTGCTTTGGTAAGATTGTATGTGATCCCCCTAGGAACATTCCTACCCTTAACCCAGGATGCTGAAGCTGGGAGCCACATTGGTGTGGGACCAGTTGTGTGAAGTTCGATTATTCTAGGGACACTCCACTGTATTAGTTTAGCTGGTAGCTTGTTTGAAACCAAACTTGGCTCAGTTGATTACCTGGTGCAAGCCTTTTGAGAACACCACACTGTGGAGAAGGGATGTTGTGACATGGAGGGAACAGAATAGGCCTACCTGTATGTGGGTGGCACTGATCAATAGGTTTGTAGCTTGGATGGGATACAAGAGAAAGGAAGGCTTCATGCTGCTGCTTGCTGCTTTTGCCTGCTCTGACACGGACTGCTTCTTTTCTGCCGTGTTCATCTGCCATCCTATCCTGCTTTGGAATCAGCCAACTCTGGACTGTAAACTCTTCAAACTATTAAATAAAATAGACCTTTCCTCCTTCAACTTTGGGCTCTTGGCAGTTTTTCTTCTCAATGAGAAAAGTAACTAAGAGATAGGTAAAGCTAAGTACTAAGCTGTAAAAGACTAGTAGAACTTATAATTGAATTCAGTCAAGTAGCAGGATGCAAAATTAACATACGATATCAATACATCTTCTACATAAAACAGTAAATTTGCTGAGAAATCATACATTAAATAAATTCCAATTGCTACAAAAATATTAATAAGGAACAAATTTAACTAAAGAAGTGACAGATCTCTATGGGACAAATTCCAAAACACTGAAGAAAGAAATTGAAGGAAACACTAAATTTTGGAAAGACCTCTTATATTCTCAGATTAGAAGGATTAATATTGTTACAAAGTACCACTAACCAAAGCTATCTACAAGTTCAGTATAATACACACCAAAATACTTACGGCATTCTTTACAGAACTAGAAAATATAATCCTAATAATCATTTAGAAGCACAAAAGACTCCAAATATCTGCAATAATCATGAGTAAAAAACAGTAAAGCTGAAAGCATCACAATATCTGATTTTGAGACATACCACAGAGTCACAGTAACCCAAACAGCATGATAGTGGCATAAAAATAGATGTAATGGAAGAGTATGAAATACAGAAATCAACCAAAGCATCTTCAGCTAACTGATTCTTCACACAGGTGACACAAACATCAGAGGATGACAACCTCTTACACAAATGGTGCTCGGAAAAAAATGTTCACATGGAGAATATTAAAATTTAATTCTTATCTTGCATCTTGCACAAAAATGAACTCAAAATAGATCAAAATGATCAATTTCAGACCAGCAACCCTGAAACTACTAGAGAAAAAATAGGAAAAACACTTGAAGATATTGATACATGCAATGATTTTCTGTATACAACTCCAAAAACTAGAAATAAAAGCAAACATACATTACATCAAACTAAACTTCTTATGCACAGCAAATTAAACAATGAACAAAGTGAAAACACAAACTTCTCTCAGAACAGGAGAAGATATTTCCTGGCTGTTTGTCCGACAAAGTTTAGTGTCTAGAATATATAAAGATCTCAGAAACCTTAACAGCAGAAAAAGAAGTAATGCAATTTAAACATAAGAAAATAATCTGAATAGACATTTTCTAAAAGAAGAAATGAAAATGGCTATCAAATACATAAAAAGGCTCAATATCACTCACCATCAGAGAAATAAATATTAAAACTACAATAAAGTAACATCATACCTCAGTGATGATGTCTGTGATCAGAAAAAGTAGAAATGAAACAAAACAACTATAGATCAAATATTGACAAGGATATGGAGAAAAAGGAACTTGTATACACTGTGGGAATGAAGATAGCCACAGTAGAGAATAGTAGTTCCTCAAAAAAACTGAGATGCCACTACTGTACAACCTAGCTCTTCAATTCTTTGGTATAGATTTATAGGAAATAAAGTCAACATAGAGAAGACACACTTGGATGTCAATATACACCATAGCACTATGCCCAAGAACTATGGAATCAGCCAGGGTATCCATCAATGGGTAATACGGTTCATGCACACAATACAATATTTTTCCACTGTAAGGTAAAAACCAGTCCTATTATTGGCAGCAAAGTCATTACAGTCTTTGTCGTTTTCTGTAGAAAATGTGACTTTTTTCTTGGATTCCTTTTAAAAGATTTTATCTTGGTATTTCATTCCACCATATGAATATGGTATGTGACTTGATTTAAAATTTTGTCAGTATTTTTCTTGATGTTGTCTGAACTTCTTGGATTTTTTGTTTGATTTATTTTATTTTTGAAAAATACTTGGCCATTGTGGGTAAAATACATATTTTTTGTTTATTTTTTTCTTCTCCTCTGGGATTATAATCACACAAATTTTAGACTATTTCATAGCTCTTAGATGCTCTAGTTTGGCTTGCATTCTCTTTTGTCCTTTTGTTTGGGTTGATGAAATTTCTATTGTGTTATCTGACCAGTTGTTGATTTCCTCCTTATTTGTGTTGTTGACTACTTATGAGCCTCACAAAAGCACTTTTCTTCTCCTTGTCGTACTTTGATCACGTCTAGTATTTTTATTGGAATCTTGTACTACTGGCTGAAATTCTTCACTTCTGAGTGTGTTTGTCTGTCTTTTAAACAGGGACACCAAAATACTAAAATTACTTATTTTTAACTCCTGTGTTTATCTTGAAGTTTTGATCTACTCAATGCTAAGTGTCTTAACAGGAGATATTTTCTGATTGCCCACATTATATGTGGAGTAGGAGAGATGGGAGGAAGTAAGTTTGGTGCCTAGAATTGGTCGAGCTTCCTCCTCTGGTTCATTCATGTTGGACTTCGTCTCAGTAGACTTGGGGTTCCAGCAGTGCTTGAGTTTTGTTGTTGTCATTGCTATCGATTCTCTTCTGTGCACAACCAGTCATAGATTCCTCTAGCAATGGCTGGTGCGACAGGCTGGGCTGGAGGGGTTTTATAATGTTCCCTCTCTATCTTTAACATTATTTCTGCCGGTGCCTTCCTTCACTTATAGGCGTGTTTTCTTGCCCCTCTTGTAATGGCGTACTGCTGTTGCTTGACGCTCAGTACCTCCCAGCTCTACAGAGGGGTGATTTCCCACGTCTCTGCCCAGCCTCCCCTCCTCGTCGTTGGTCTTTGCATCTAAGTGGTAGGTGGTCTCAGCCATCCTGTTTCTGTTCCACGTGGCAGCTGAACTTTGCTTTGTGGGTCTTGCAGGGACCAGTGTGGATATATTAATGTCCCGGGTTTGGAATGGGTTTCTGTCTGTCTATTCTGTGGGGGTACTGAATCTTTGGTTTTTCACAGAACCATCGGTCTTCCCCTGTGCTCTGAGAGGTCGTTCTCTGCAGGTTCAGAGTTGTGTTGCACAGAAGAGGAAGACATGAGGTTTTGGGACTTGTCTTTTGCAGCAGTTCCTTCCGAGGTGCACAACAGTCTTCGTTCCTCTGCCTTGTTCACGCTATTTTCTCTACTGACTAATGGCATCAGTGGGAAAAGCCTGGGAGTAGCTGCGGACCCGCCATGAATGTAGCTTTTAGCCATTTTACACTATTTCTCATGTGCTCTAATTGCAACAGTGACCACTTCTTTCCTGGTGGAGGATTCTTATCCTTCCTTAGATTTCAAACTACATGCTTGCTTCATAGTGAATCTTTTGTAGTATACGTGACTTTTCATTATTGTTAGGTATAGAGTGATGTTATTTCAAAATCTGCCTTTTTAATACATGCCCATAGAATTAGTAGAATATTTTTGATTTTGGTCACATCAGATGTTGTCTTGTTTTTCTTTCATAGATAAGTATATGGTATTATTGGGCCTTTGGTTCTAGTCTTGGGGCTTTTCTGAGGCTCCTTTTGGAAAAGATTCTTGTAACATTTTATAAAGTTTATTGTATGAATGATTTCAGGTGGGAATGGGGAGGTTTTTGACTAAGCTACACTCATCTGGCTTTGACAAGCTTTAGGAAATGACCAGGAAATGATTTAGAAGCATAGAAACAGTAGATTTTGTGTCAAATGTGTATTAATAGTCTTAGCATTTAAATCCTTTTTCAAAATACAATATGAATTGTGTCATGAATTGTGGGGATGAAGTGGCAATACTATATATGAACATTAAGTTAACCTAGGAAACAAAGGCATTCACTGATAACTGAGGAGAGGTAGAATCTATAGCTGCAAAAATAAAATTATAAACATCAATTATTTGCCCCTAGGAGGTATCTACAGTCAACGTAGTGTCCCTAAACTCTTTAGTGACCAGGATTAGAGTGAGCGCATTAAAAATGTTATTTCATTGATACAAATATACTTGGAAAAACATTTTTTTCCTCTAACATATTAACCATTCTAATTTATAGACATTTCTTAATTCTTATCATTATTTTGCATTATTGGGGGTCAAACTTGGGCCCTTCTGTTTCCAAGAAAGGTACAGTACCACTTGAGCTAAATCCCTGTTCCTGAGATGTGTTAATTAATATTGAAAAAAATGATTATAGACCTATAAGATATTGTAGGCATTATTTAACAAGATTTTTCTGAATGATTGTTCATTTAACATAACAAGGAAAATAATGGATTAATTAGTTTTGACAGTGTTTCTAATTATCATGTGAAATTTTGAAGATGAAGCACTATCGCTGACATTGTTCAAATCATTTTCTGAAAGCACATCCCTGATGTGGAATAATACAATACAAGTCACAAGGGAAAATAAATGTGCATTAACTTAAATATATGTGTGAGGAAAACTTCCAAGTACTCAAAGAGCATTCCTATTGGTATCAGAGCTACTTATCTTTCCATTTCACTACTTTTAAATTGGGTTAGGAAGGCACAGTAAAGAAATTTTTGTTTTAAGGATACAATGAATCCATTCAGGGAATAACCACTGACTTCTCCTGAGATTTTTATTTCAATGGTTTTTGAAGAAGCAGCTTCCCCTCCACCTTATTCCCCCTTTTCAATTCTTGAGTGGTTAGTGAAGATTCATTTTAGAATTAGTCTAGGTAAATGAGACAATAAATTTAAGTTTGTTTAACTGTCTTATAGATTCATTAATCTTGTTCTTTTGAAGCTGTCATTAATTATCTTTAAATATTTGCATTAATTGTATTTATCATAAATTAGACCAAGGCCTAATTATGCATTCTCATAAAGGACACATTAAAAACACCAAATGCAACAAAGACAACAGCTAGTATTTCTGCAAACTCAGCTTGCTTAATTTTTCAAAGTACTATTAATAAAATCAATGTAACAAATTTGCATTTTGAATAGATAAATAAACATTGGAAAAATAAAAATTTCCTTTGTGATAAAAATAAAATTGATATGATAATGAAATTTCCTAACAAATAGAATATTTTTTCAATTAAAGTATTTCTGTGGGCTTCAGAGAGCCTAAATTTCAGAAATATATCTCATGTTGTGATTCTTAGCCTGGGACTGGATTTTAATATGGCTCTCTGAGCCCAGTGTTTATTGAATAACTAAGATGAAGTTGTTCCCCAATTGTCACGTGCCAGCAGCATCCCCCAGTCATCGTGGTATCTGAAAACGACTAAACAAAACCTAGAGTTGGCAAAAATTTCTAGAGAATCTCTGGGAACAGCATTGAGGTTTACAGGCTTCAGCTCCCAAGACCAAAAGACTGGTGAGGACAAGAGCAGCACAGTTCAGAGCTTGGAAAGCAGAGGTACCTGGAGTCCAGGCCCAAGTTAGCACATCTGAGAAAGAGGACCCTAAGCCAGACATCAGGAAAGCGGAAGGAGAACCTCATTACATCACAGAATCTCAGAAATGAGGACAAGGCTCTCTCGAAGAAAGTCTGTCTAGAGGTGCTGACTCTGAAAGCTTTAAGGATTATTTCTACCTGAAGTGGTTACCTGACTACTGACTTTTGACTTCTCCTTGGTTCCCAGGACAACTTGCAGCCACAGCTGTGCACTCTGGTCATAGGCTCATAGGAGTCTTCTCTGGGACCTCAATAGCCTAGGAAGAAAGTACTCAAGATAATGACCTCAGAGGCATTCTGGTAAAACAACTCAAGATTTCACTGCTACAAAGTCAGTTTCTTAAATCAGAATTTCCAGTCCCTCTACAGAGCTCTATTTTCAAAGAAAGTGGAAATTCAAGGGTTGCTGGGTCTGTAAGCAAAGCTCTACTTGCAAAAACTGGAGATGAATGAAATGAAAAACACAACCTGGGGGAAACAGAATTAGGCTGTAGTGAGAACACTTTAAAAAATGATTGTTAAAATACTCCTGAAGAAAAAGTAGTGCATCTTTAGATAAAAAGAAGGTGCAAGAAAACAGAGCATTGGAGAGCAAAAGAATTATTTAAAAGTTAAACAAAGAGAGAATGCAAATTTAAAAAGTTAGAAGATGGGGTGAGGAATCCGTCAAGAAAATAGGCCTAAAATGCAACAATAACAACAAAAGACAAAACAAAACAACAACAACAAATGATGAGAATATTAGAAGACCTTCTTTGAGGTTCCAGAACATGAACATAAAATAAAGAGGAGAAAATTGCTTAATTGCATATTCTTTTTGGTTTTCTTTTGGAGACACACAGGGAAGCCTGATAAGTTGTTGAATCCTCATGGATACTTTTTTTTTTCTTTTGGTGCCGGGTGGGGAGTGGGTCAAACTCAGGACCTTGTGTTTTCCAGGCTGGCACTGTGCTGCTGAGCTACATCCTCAGCTGTCTTCATAGGTTCTTTAGGAGCCCTTTGCTCATGGAAAACTGATGAGAGGAAGTTAGGAGAAGCCAGTGCAGCTCTAAGTCCTCTTTTTTCATTTGAAACTGTTGTGGTTTCGATCTAAAGTGTTTCCCTAAGGGCCTTTCCCCAAATTTGCATGCATGGAAAGGGAATTGCTGTGTGAGGCTCTGTACTCATCACTACATTCACGCAGTGATGAGTTCAGTAGATAATAGGGTGATTAGAAGGTGGGGTGCTATTAGCACTGTGGGTGGGTCCCTGGGAGTGCAGCCTTGGCAAGGGTATCTCCTTTCCCAACTCCTCCCTTCTCTGCTGTCTTGTTTCTCCCTCGGAGCCAATTGGCTGTGGGCTGAAATCCTGAGCCAAAATAAATTCTCCTCCGAATTGTGGGCTTTGGATATTTTGTCCTAGTAACGAGAAAGCAGCTGCATGAGCAGCAGATGTTCTCTTGAGGTTGGAGATGAACCTCTCAGTCATCTAGTTTTGCTCAGAGTTGAGTAGTGTGTACTAACATTCAGTGGACACCAATGGACCGCTATGACTGTGTGTCACTCCATGCTGGCCCCGCAGCCTCTTTCTCTGGGAGGGTCTGATAGTGCACTCATCTTTGTCTTGTCCTTATTTTAGAATTATTTTGTTTTTTCCATTTGATATGATGCTGGCAGTAGGTTTTTTTCATAGATGACTTTTATCTGTGCTTTTCTTCAGCGCTTTTGTCAGGAATGAGCATTGGGTTATATCAAAGGTTTTTTCTGTGTCTATGGAGATGATGATGCAATTCATATCATTGCTTCCTTCCTGTGATTTATTACACCTATTGATTTGCATCTGTTGAGCCATCTCTGCATCCCTGGGTTGAAGCCTACTTGATCATGGTGTATAATATTTCTGATGATGCACTGCATTCTGTTTTCTAGAATTTTTGTATCTGTCTATGTTAAAGAGATTGGCCTATAGTTCTCTTTTTGGTTTATCTGTTTTTTAAAAAAAATTTTATTGGTACATTATGAATACACATCATCATCACATTCAACATTGAGAGTTTGTACCAGAATATGACATGACTTGATTCTCATTTTCCCCCTTTCCCTCTGCCCTGCAACCCCACCCCCTATATACATAATCTTTGTTTCTTTTTTCTTTTTTATTATCACATTTATTTTCCCCTCATTATTTTCCCCTACACACTCTTTCCCTTTAAATATTTTCTATTTCACAATATCAACTATACATACTACAACTTATTTACAACTTTTATTTTCTAATACCAGAGAAAAGATATGATATTTACACATCTGTGACCTATTTATTTCACTTATGAGGATGTCCTCAAAGTACATCCATTTGAGTATGACTCAATCTTATCATTTTTAATGGCAGAGTAATACTCCATTCTATAAAATAACCACATCTTATTAATCCAGTCTTCAGTTGATGGACGTTTGGGTTGTTTCCAAGATTTCCAAGCAATCACAAACTGAGCTGCTATAAACATGGATGCACATATGTCACATGATATGAATCTTTTCATTTGTGGATATACCTAGCAGAGCCAGGTCAAATGGGACCTCCAATCCTAGCTTTTTGAGGAATCTCTAGACTCGTATAACCTCTGTGGTTTATCTGGTTTTGGCATCAGGGTAATGTTAGCTTCTAAGAATGACTAAGGGATGCTCCTTTCCTTCAAGTTTCATTGGAGCTTGAAACGTATGGACGTGCAATCTTCCCAGAAGTTTTTGTAGAATTTAGCAGTGAACTCATTTAGATCTGGATTTTTCTTAGTTGGTAAGTTTTTAAATTACTGTTTTTCTTTTTTTTTAGGTTTTTTTGAGACAGGGTCTCGCTTTGTGGTTCAGGCTGGCCCTGAGCTCAGCCTCAAACTCACATCACAATCCTCCTGCCTCTGCCTCCCGAGTGCTGGGATTACAGGTGTGAGCCACCACGCCCGGCACTGTGGTATGCGGTACTGGTTGCTGCTTGTTATGTGGTTACCAGGGAATTGAACCGGGTCCTTGCGCTTGCAAGACAGGCGCCGGAACCACTGAGCTAACTCCCCGGCCCAAATTACTGCTTTTCTTTCATTGACTAATACTGGATTACTCAGGGTTATTATGTCTTCTTGGTTCAGTTTTGGTAATTTATAGCTTGGAATCAATTGTTCCTGCTAAATCCTCCATTGTTGGTGATATACAGGTTTTCAAAGTGGTTGCAAATAATCTTCTGAATTTTAGCAGCAGCTCTGTGGTTTCACTGTTTCTGTCTGTTTTTATTCATTTCCTTTTCTGGTAATATTAACTAAAGGTTTGTCTACTTTGCTTATTCTTTCAAAGAACTAGCTCTCTGATCCATTGACTCTGCATTGTTTAAAATCTTGGTTTTCATTGACTTGTACTCTGATCTTTCTCATTTTCTTCCTTGTATTAGCTTTGAATTTGGATTTTTTTTCCTAGGACCTTGAAGTGCATCATTAGGCTACTTATTTGGGCTTCTGTTTTTGTGATGTGGGGATTCACAGCAAAAATATTCCTTCTTTGGACTGCTTTCATTGTGTCCCAAAAGTTTTGGTATGTTGTACTGGCATTATTGTTTATTTCTAGGAAATATCCTATTTCATTCTTGATTTCTTTGGTAACCCACTGGTTATTTAACAGTTAATTATTTAATTTCCATGTGTTGCTTAATTTCTGTAGTTTATTTTGGTGGTGATTTTTAGTGTCATTGTGCTATGCTCTGACAATATGTATGGTATATATTATCAATTCTGTGCTAGCATTTTTTAATTTAAAAAAAATAGGAATCTTTTTCCTTGAAGGTTTTTTTTTTTTTTTTTTTTTTTTTTTTGAGACAGGATCTCATTGAGGCACTGAGCTCAGCCTCAAATTCACAGCAATCCTCCTGCCTCTGCCTCCTGATTGCTGGGATTACAGGCATCAGCCCACCCCACCTGACAGTGTGGTATGTGGTGCTGATTGCTGGTGGGCATGAGTCTCCATGCCTACTATTGTTGCATGTGGTTAACGGAGATCAAACCCGGGCCCTTGTGCTTGCAAGATAGGCACCAGAACCACTGAGCTAAATCCCTGGCCCCTTAAAGATTTTTTTATTAGAATTATAAAATTATTATAGAAAAAATTTTACAAAGGTATACAAATTAAGTGACATTTAATTTGTTAAAAAGAATAAAGTTGGGCCAGGGATTTAGCTAAGTGGTTCCAGCTCCTGCATAGCAATCTCAGGGTCCCCAGTTTGATCCCTGGTGACCACATAGCAAATGCCAGGCATGGTGACTCACACCTGTAGGCACAACACTTGCCAGCCACATACCACAATGCCAGACTTGGTGGCTCATGTCTATTATCCAGCACTGGGGAGGTAGAGGCAAGAGGATTGCTGTGAGTTCAAGGCTTGTCTGAGCTATATTAGTTTAGGGCCAGTCTGAACTACAAAGTGAGACCCTGTCTCAAAAAAGAAAAATGGAGATAGTCCTATCAGAGTGGACCAAATTACCTTATTCTGGTTGCATAGCTCTCCAGTTTATTTGATTACAAAAAACAATTTTTTAAAAATTTTGACTAGTAGCCTTACAATATTTAATTTTGAAAAATTTCCAGAATAAAATTACTTTCTCTATTATTCACTAGTATAAATTATTCTCCATGAGATTAAACCTTTGTACCTTGACTTTGTCCAAGATCACAGGAGTTTATATTGTTATGACCTGTAATTTAACAAACAGATCCCAAGGAAGGAAGGAATCCTTTAAAACGTTAATCTTCCAAAGCAATATTATCTAAAAGGGCACAAAAATTCAAGTACCATTCTTGGAACTTGATGTCGATCATAGTCTAGCTTCACTCAATTTATTTATGCACAGAGCACTGATTATAAAAGAAAATTATAATAAAATTCATTTGAACTATAACCCAAGGCAACTATAGGAAGTAGAATTTCTGTGGCATATCCAATTCAATATAATTTTATTCTTTTTGAGACAGAGTCTTGTAGTTCTTAAGTTCTGGGATTATAAGCGAGAGTCACCACACTTGGCATTGTTGTATGTGTTCCAGGGATTGAACTCTGGACCTTGAGTTTGCAAAGTAGGCACTGGAATCACTGAGATAAACTTCTGGATCCCATTTCTTTTGTTTTTTTTTTCCCACTGAATTTGTAAATCACATCTGTGAGTCTGAATATTTCCCATATTTATTTAGTGATCTCTGATTTGGAATATTGACTCTGACTTGGTCAGAGAGCCACGCACACTAGGGTGCCTCAAGTAAACCCTTTATTCATTTGAGGTTGTAGTCTCCCCCCACCCCACTCCAGCTTTTACCATGTTAGAGAATTCTGTAGCTCAGAGCACCTAGGAAGTGTGCACACCAACACTGCAGTTTTGAAATCTGGAAAGAAATTAAGTATAATTATTTTCTTTGAAGCAGGGTTTACTTTGTGTTTCCTATTATGATTGTAGGCATAACTGCAGTGGGTTAAGCAGAAAAATACTGCTGTGAATGTAGAATTCACTACCACTTTGGGGTGAACTGGAGTGAGAAATATTTTATTGCCAACTGATCTAAGCTTTTGTCTTTTAAAGTCACCCAGATCTCTGGCCTATTGACTCCTTCACATCTCTGCTTGCACTTGCCAGCTCTTCCTTGTAGTTTAGGTCCAAGCTGTACTTCTCAGGGCCCAGACAGCACCTCAACAATGGCGACACCAGCTGTTGGACAGCAAAACATTCAGTGTCATAGTTGGAATTTTGTTCTATTCAATACCAAATTATTAATTGAACGTAGCATGGCAAAAGAAATGGAGAGAGCTAGGACAAACTGCTTTTATCCTTCCTAGTAAATACAATCTGCACATTTAAATGAGTTTCAAAATACATTGTCTTTCTAGAATTGCATATTAGGTATGATTCCTTGAAAAGAACATGCAGTGATCCAACACAGTACTGTGTCTTTTCCTTTGGTAGTAGGTAAACATTTTTTATTTGAAATGCTAACATCTGTTTATTTTTTACTTGTGATTCTCTTCTCTGTTCTCTCCATTTCACCCTTTTTTTGCTCTTCTTGTTCTTTTTTGAAGAATATACCATCCACAAATAATTAATTAGGTACATCACTAGTTTTTGAAGAACTTACAAAGAAGAAGATGTACACATGTATCTATAAAACTGTATAGACCGTTAACATTTATGGAGATCCTCTTGTGCGCTGCATCCTGCTTGAGGATCACGAAGAATCTTAGTTCACCCTCAGAACAGCTTCACAGAGAAAGGTGACATTTCCCTTATTACGGTGGAGGAAGGAAACTTGTCCCAGAGAATTTGGGTCAATGGCCTAGTTTGAAAAATACAGTTTTTCAGGCTTCAAGGCATGAGGACCTTGCACCATGGCTCACAATTTTCCCAAACGCACAAATGTAGATCTAAGCTAATACGAACCCTAATAATGGTGCCGATCAAATTACCTGGGAATAAAAAGAGAGGATGTGGGTAGTGTGGAATGTGAGGTCAGGGGTGATTTTGTGGAGGGGATGGAGGTTAAATTGAGTTTTGATTGAGAGAGAGAAGGAGGGAGGGAGATAGAGAGGTAGGGAGAGAGAGGGCAGGAGAGGAAGAGAGAGAGGGAGGGAATGTGTCAGTTCTCGAGCGAGCTGGTGTTCTTTCTGAATATTCACAGCAACTTTATCTGAATCTTGTTTGGGCTCTCCTCTGACATGATTGCAGTCCAGAGAGAATAAATGGGTTGTTGGAGATCACATAGCTCATTAGAAGCAGAGCCAGGGCCAGCATCATGTTTATACCAATATAGTTTTAATTGGTATTTATGTTGTACCTTTCTTGGACCCTAATTAATCATAGCTCAAAATCAGTCCAAAAAGTTGATCCAGAGATTTGTGTCCAATTACTAGGGCCACTACTGATGATTGATGAGCTGTTCCTCAAGTCAACCCATGTGAGGGAAATTGCAATCAACCTTCCTTCATGGTAGCATAGAATCAGTGTGTGACAAATATTGTTAAACAAATCCATTAGCCACCAAGTGTTTAATATGAAAAATTCATAAAGTTATAGAAAAGAAAAAGGCCTTGGAAAAGAGGTAGTTAGAGGCGATAATAAAAGATTTGAAGGGAGTGGGAGTCTCCACTTTGCTGAATAAAAAGACATCTGTGTGTCCAGTTCAGGGCATCACGGTAGTTCAGTCCATTTGGCCTCCCTTTAGGCTCTTAACTGTTCAATGACAAGGCTAAAACTGCACATGTGAATTTAGAAGATGGTGTCAGCACTGGTCAACTTCTTTCTTTTTATCCATTTGCAAAATCAGAAACATTTTTAGAAGTTTGGTTTATAAAATTCCACCAAGATTGGGTTTGTACTTTGCTTTTGGTGGAAATCAAGAAGAGGAAGCTGATTTATACAACTACAAAAAAAAAAAAACCACATATTTACACATTTAATGTATGTTTGTACCCATATCCAAATACTATTCAAGTGTGTACATATACATATCTAATATTCACTTAATTATATGCTATAAGCAGGGATAGAAAAGGTTGCTTTTATTAATTATGGTATTTAATTAGCTCATTAGTGTTAATTATTTAACAATTTAAAGAGATCAGTACAACATAAAAATTTAAAAGCAATGAATGACTTATGAGCTATTGGGAAGCATATGACAAACAAGAGCTTGAGTAACAGCCAGAGAAACCTTTCTCTGGAGTTGAGAGGAACCCCATTTTCATAGATAATAATTCATTAACATTTTTATTATCATGCATTTCTGTGAAGCACAATATAAGATAATAATAGTTTAATGAATCCATGTGTTCTTGTCACCAAGTTTTAATAACTGTCAAAATTTTTCCAAGCTTATTTCTTTGATCTGCTTTTCCTTTTTATTTTTGCTGGAGTCTGAAAGGAAATCTCCCAAGTCACGTTATTTTACTGCAATCCTTCAGTGTGAGTTATTAACAGATGAGATACAATTTTTAATGTAGCCACAATCCCACATTAGAATACCTAACAAAGTTAATGACCTTATTTTCTTCTGATACTAAATATATACTTAAATCTTTAATAATTCTTAAAACCATCTTTGTTTCTTATATTTGGTGTGTTCAGAGAGATCCAAACAAGACCCAAACTAGAGCACCAAACTTGGTTGCTATGTCTTTCGGTCCTTTCTCATTCTATAGCAGTCACTCACTCCTTCCTTTTGTTTGCTTTTGTTTTTTGAGAGTCTCGCTATGTAGTTCAGGGTGGCCTCAAACTTTCAACAGTCCTCTTGATTGAGCTCACTATGTAGCGCAGGAAAGCCCTGAACTCACAGCAGTCCTCCTGCCTCTGCCTCATGAAGGCTGGGATTCCAACTTTACACTACCATGTCAATTTTCTTTTCAATATGGTGTTTTTTGGAAATAATAAAGTCACTAAATCAAAATATAAAACATTTGTCTGATTCTTTTCTTGCTTTTATTTCCTGTAATGGTTAGATTATACTTAGGTTAAAACTAAACTTTCTCAGAAAAGTTTGTGAAAGGCAATAATTACTATATTATAAGATGATTTAGTACCCCAGAAAAATGATTTTTTTAATGTTACAAAATGGAGTATGCTTCATATGTGATAAAATGGAGAGATCCCAAATGTTGAGTCTCATAAGATTTGATAATTGTATATTCTCATTTGCCCACCACCCCAAATGAGATATAGAACATTTCCATCACTGCAGAGAATTCTGGTTAAGACCCTGTGCACCAGAGGGTAGATCTCCACTCATACTCTCTCTTTTCTCCTTCCTGCCTCTGAACATATTTTCTCCATCTTCTTAGTGATGGCTTGTGGCAGCTGCAGATTCACTCTGTGACCGAGTCTCCTAAGGATTACAATCTGGAGGCTAATTCATTTTTAAGAGTTTATGAAAACTTGACTGGGCTGGGGATTTTGCTCAGTGGCTCCAACACCTGCCTTGCAAGCTCAAGGTCCCAAGTGTGATCCCTGGCAACCACAGACAACAATGCTGGGCCTGAAGATTCATGCCTACCAGTGATCAGTACCACAAACCATGGTACCGGTGTGGTGGCTTACTCCTGTAATCCCAGAACTGGGGAGGCAGAGGCAGGAGGATTGCTGTGAGTTTGAGGCCAGCCTGGGCTACATAGTGAGCTCAGGGCCAGTATGAACTACAAAGCAAGGCAGGAAGATTGTTGTGAATTCAAGGCTTACCTGGGCCATAGTGAGTTCAGGGCCAGCCTGCAGTACAAAGTGAGACCCTGTCAAAAAAAAAAAAAAAAAAAAAAGTCCTGATTTTAGTTGACTTCCTTCAATATACATTCATTTTTCTTACTACTTTTTTTTTCCTTCTCCAGTAATAGCAACAGCCACGTGACTTGTAAAATTTCATTTCCCTAAGTTTTTTAGATACCTGCTATGTTTGAAAAGTAGTCTTGTAATTTTCTCTGCATTATTTTGGTGGTTAAGGGGAAATAACGACTGTATTTGGTTCCTATTGTTTTGTAAAAATTTATCCCCAATTTAGTGTCTTAGGGCCTGAGAAATGTATTATCATCCAGTCCCGGGGGTCGGAAGTCTGAGGTGAGTTTTACAGGGCTAAAATCTTAGAGCAGACATTTTCTTTTTTGAGACTCCAGGGAGAGAAACAACTTCCTGGACTCCTGTAGCTTCTGAAGGCTGTTGGCGTTCTTGGCTCAAGGCTCCTGACTCCACTCTGGATCCCAGTTTCCCTCCTTCTCTTGTCATAGCTCCTACCCTCTGACACTGGCCCTTTACCCTCCCACTAACAAGAATCTTTTTTAAGTTGTTGAATGACACAGGTTTCTTTTCCCGTTTTAAGGTCCGTCATTTAAGCAGAAGTGCTATGATCCTTTGTCTCGCAGGTGTAGTAGTCAGAGTTTGTAGAGATGAGAATATCTTTTAAGTATATTCTACTTAAATTTTCCCCAAAGAAAAATCTTTTATAGGTAATACAATAAAACAAATACTTCATAATGCCCTACAGCTCATTGTTTCTCCTTTTCCACAGTGGAGCAAAGAGGGAAACATGATTTTGGACAGGACTTCAATTTGCACAAACTGGGACATTAAAGCTTGGTGCACTGAGAATCTTTGATTTCCTTTGATCCTGTGTTGGTTCAGGTGGAGACTTTTCTTCTTCACAGACTTGCCATGATTATTGCATTTATCACAGATTATTCTGTGCCACAGGTAAATTTTTGATTATCATGCGCAGGTAAGTTCCCTAAGAAACAAAGTTTATTTGCTTTCATTCTCTTTCTTTGATGACTCAGATTAGAACAAGAATAAAAGATCAGAACTGCAATATGCAATGATAACAACATCAAACCTTATAATCTTCCCTTGCAATACTTACCCTGGACGCCAAATAAAGAGCACAGTGAAAGCCACATAATAGGAAGCATGGAGATGTACCAGTTTTCTTTCTTTCTTTCTTTTTTTTTTTAGACAGGGTCTCAATTTGCAGTTCAGGTTGGTCTTGAGCTCAGACTCAAACTCCCATCACAGCAACCCTCCTGCCTCTGCCTCCTGAGTGCTGGGATTACAGGCATGAGCCACTATGCCTGGCACTGTGATATGTGGTGCTGATTGCTGCTGGGCGTGAGTCTCCATGCCCAGTATTGTTATGTGGTTAACAGGGGATCGATCCTGGGCCCTTATGCTTGCAAGACAGGAGCTGGAACCACTGAGCTAAATTCCCGGCCCTCTACCAGCTATTTTTGATGGAACTTTCCTTGCTGAAGATGAAGTTTGTCTTATTAGTGGATAGAAGATCACAGAGCCTCATTCCTTGAGATGGCCCATGTCCCTAGGGCCCTCCAACAGCCTAGCACAGACTCAGTGTCCTTACATTGGAGAAATATGTGTAATGCCTTATTCTTCTTGCTATACTTCTTGAGCAACAGGGCTAAGAAGAAATATCCCCCAAATAAAATCTTGTATCATTGTCATCAGAATAACTCAGTAATGCTGGCAAAGTACTATCAAAACTCTGCACACAAATCTTCTCTTCTTGGGCAGCTTTATCCTTAATAAGTACCTCCCTAGCACAATTAGTCATTTCACTACCCTATATTTTAGAACTATTTGTATGTGGTTTATAAATAGCTGACATAGAAAAGTGGTGTGGTTTAATAATGCCCTCTATTTTAAATGACACTAAGTACCCTGTTATTGCTAAGAAAATAAATAATAATGTACCTCATATAAAATGCTAATCCCAACCCATTGTTATTAGTTCATCCTATGGGATAAGTTTGAGACAATGTGACACTTAAATTTAAAAAAAGAAGTATACGTGTTAATTATACTTTAAGTTGTCCCATAATTAAAAGAAAAATGCTATACAAAAGAACATTTTCTGTTATTAAGTTTACAATGTCTCATGAAAGCTTTTTGCTCTGTCCACTTTTACATTTCTGATAAATAGCTCCATGAAGATATCACAAGGAATCAACTTCCAAGAAGAAGTGAAATTGATATATTGCTTTTCTTTCCTAAACAAAGTCCAGGCACAGAGTTAAACTCTTCTAGCCACTCATTTGCATGATGGGCAGGCTGGTGAACACAGATATAGCAATCTGTGAGGCTGCTCTCTGCTACCCATGGGGAGGCACAGAGGAGGCCGCAGCGGGCGAGTGCTGTGCACCCACGCACTGCACAATGCTGTGATTACAGCAGGTAGGTGGCTCGGTTACTGAGAACTTCCGAGAGGTGGGAGTCCAGTGTAATGGGATGTGTTATTTACTGGAGTTTGTGGGGACATGTACTCTAATTGTATGCTTGGTGTAATGTCTGATTGTCATGTCTTTCATACCCTCTGGAAGCCAGCCCCCTGTGTAAGTGACAACCCACTGGAGCTTTTGTTATGAGTGCAATTGAAACATATGAAATGAATAGCAACTGATTAATTGAAGCAGGCTACATTTTTGGAAAACAAATCAAAGTGATTTGCATGAATCACAATTTGTTACATAATACATTTCGAGGGCACACATTACCTTTTTAAAGCCTAAGACACATATGTACACAGTGGAACAAACAGAAATATAATAAACTGGGCTATAACTACATAATTCACATTGAATACTGTATGCCAAAGCCGATGTGAAACAAATGATTTTCCAATAAACTACTCAGGCAGAGTCATATCTGTTCTAAAATTTCAATTGAATATTATTTATAATACCAATAATTCTTCACGACTGTTAACCATGAGCTGATGGAACAATTTGTTTTACATATTAGTTTGGGGGGTTTGTGTATTCCCAAGTTGGGAGTCATGTTCCAGAAGATACGGCAAATAAATAGAAAGTTGAAGAGGAAAAGGTGCGATGGAGGGAAACGTTAGGGACTGAAGCATTTCTGCCTTTAAATAAAAAAGCTAGATTAGTAAAAATAGTGTTGTGAAAATTAAAAGAAAATATCACTAGTAGAAATATATTCTTTTTTCTAAGCTTAATATTTATAATAGATTTTAAGAATAGTCATCTATTTCTATTCTTATAACAAAAAGGAGTTCTTTTGGTGCTGGGAGTTGAATCTGGACATGATGTACAATGCTCTACTACAAAGCTAAACCTCAGTTACTATTATTTTCTTTATATTCTTATCTATGTTATTCCTATTGTTAAAGTGAGACCTTACATGTACTAAGATGAACAGTGGAATTACAAACTTTATGGATCAATCCTTCTATTATTTTTTTCTTGTTGGTTTGGTTGTAAGTATACTTTGTACTTACATATACCTTAAGGTATACGTACTTACGTATACCTTAAGTATACCTATGTACTTACATGTATGTGGAAAATATTCTCAGAAATATAAACATATGTGCACATCATCATTGAGTACAATTATTTATTTGGCTAAATACTTCTCATCACAAACTTGTTTTCACTACCACCAGTATCAAATAACAGCCACGCTTATAAATCCAAATATACACGATTTTGTTGAAATGCATTCCTAGAAATAGAATTATTACACCAAGGTATATGCAGACTTTGAAGGCTTTGGTTCATATTATAAAATCAGCTTCAAATAAGCTTCTATCAGAAAACTTTCTTAAATCACAAGTTTAAGTGTCCTATAAAATGTATCTTCTTCCAGTTTTTATTCCCTTTCTGTCTTCTTTTACTCCCTTTAGTCCTTTTGTTTAGGCAAAATAGAAAACATCCGCATATGCGGCACACAGTGACTACAGCCAGGGTGAGGAGCTGGCATAGGACACACAGCCCGACTCCCTTCGCTCTCTGTTTTGGTTTCCATCCCCTATGCTCCCTGCTCTTATCCAGCTCTTGGTCTTTTCTCACTTGCAAATGCATCATTTTCATCATTTTCCCCTTCAATTAATATTTTTTTAATTATCTTTTTTGTTTATTTTCGAGACAGGGTCTTGCTTTGTAGTTCAGGCTGGCCCTGAGTTCAGTGTATTTTCTTTTTTTTTTGAGACAGGGTCTCGCTTTGTGGTTCAGGCTGGCCCTGAGCTCAGCCTCCAACTCACATCAGCAATCCTCCTGCCTCTGCCTCCCGAGTGCTGGGATTACAGGCATGAGCCACCACGCCCGGCACTGTGGTATATGGTACTGGTTGCTGCTGGGGTGAGTCTCCACCCCCAGTATTGTATGTGGTTACCGGGTATCCAACCGGGCCCTTGTGCTTGCAAGACAGGCCCCAGAACCATTCAGCTAAATCCCCGGCCCCTTCAATTATTTCTTTTTTAGTCATTACTCCTCTCCTCCCTTTCCTTCTTCCATCTCTTGTTTCTTCATCAGTCTGAAAAAGATCTCCCTACCACTCTTATCTATCTTATCTTTTTAGTTTAAGTGCAAAAGCTTCCCTTACTAAACAAATTAATTTCACTGAATGCTAAATTTAAGTAATATTTAACCTGTTCATTCATTCAATCCAAGAAAGAGTAATTCTAAAATATAAAATGGTTTTAGGCATCTATATTGTCACTTCTGTGCTGTTACTCTATTTCTTGCCCTTGTCACAATGCACATGAAGGACATTTTCCTAAGGACAATTCAAATAGAGACTTTAAATGTCATTTCATTTCTTTGAAACAGATATGAATGTACCATAAAGTTCTTAGTCCATGTTTTCAGTATGTCAAATTCTAAAGAAGTGGCAGCTTTCAGTAACTCAGAATGGGCTGCCACCTGGGCTCTCCTAGTCATGACTCTTATCCAGAGATTCACCCGAGAAGAGCAGCCAGTGTCCAGGAGACACAGGTTTGAAGATTTGAAGATTTTATGCCTAATTTTTCTGTATGGGATTTATCCTTTTTTGAAAAATAAAAGAGAATAAAAAACTATATATCTATATGTGATATATATATATATATATATCACATACAAATATAAACATATATATATGTATATAAACATATATATATGTATATTTAAAATATAAAAGCTTTGGGAGGAACCAAAATATTTAGAAAACATAGATAATGTTCTTAGATGTAAAATTAGAATGTGGGGGAGAATTCTTTGGCTCAAAAAAGCATGGAAGGTTCTCAGAATTATTTTTTCCCTTTGTAGTAGGTGCATTGTATGAAGCAGGAAAATCATATTGATGAATTTCTAGGATTTTTTTCTCACTTTAATGCCGTCATGATATTTCAAGATTAGCACAGTAATGTGGTCTATCATTTTGCTTTTAGCACTGTTTTAAATGAATTAATACCTTTTTCTTAAATATAAAGTTCATGTTTATGGAATTCTAACATATTATCATGTTGATGGGTAGTGTTTTTTTTTTCTTTTGCCAAACGTATTTTGAGCACATTGGTGTAGACCTATTGCGAAAATACACTTAATGAGGGCCAGGGAGTTAGCTCAGTGGTTCCGGCGCCTGTCTTGCAAGCGCAAGGACCTAGGTTCAATCCCCGGTAACCACATACCATACTGGGGGTGGAGACTCACGCCCAGCAGCAATCAGTACCACATACCACAGTGCAGGGCGTGGTGGCTCAGGCCTGTAATCCCAGCACTCGGGAGGCAAAGGCAGGAAGATTGCTGTGATGTGATTTGGAGGCTGAGCTCAAGGCCAGACTGAACCACAAAGCGAGACCCTGTCTCCAAAAAAAAAAAAAAGGAAAATACACTTAATGAGTTAGGGGGGCTTGAGGCAAAAAGATAAGGTAAATGGGTTGAATTTTAGGTACATGGTGGTATCAAAATATATGATTAATATCTAAATTTAAAAAATATCTTACAGTTTAAAACACACCATTGTTAGTCTTTTTAAAAGCTCTTCCTCTTTCTTGAACATCTTATTCCATGATTCCTTCAGTTTGGTAAGTAGCTCTGGTGGATCTTCTTCAGGGCATTGGTTGTTGTGCTGTTGTGGCTGTGTCCATATGTTCAAGTAGGAACTCAGTTCTTTCACATGTGGGAAGGGGATCCAGTGATGGCATGAACACAAAGGAAAGGACGTGAAATGAGGAGTTGAGGTGTGTTATATACATGCACCAGCTCCACACAAGGAATGTCAACTTTATGTACTAAAAAGTGATGTTTCCTGCTCTTGGTCATCTTGACTTTGTAGGTGAGCCAGAGGCCACATGGTACCAGACCAGGGATGAAGACATCAGCTCCCACACCAGGACCGACAGGTATTGTGCATTGTGGTGGTGATGGGGATGGAACTGCCCAGTTCTCAGGATTTTCTTAAAGTAAATCATTCTTAAATTCTTCAATAAGACTTATAATTGTAAAAATATTGAAATGTTTCCCCACCTGCCTTATTCACTAGATCTGGCAATGTGTCATGTGATACTTCTGGCTTTTCCCCAGAGACAAACTAATCTGAGAGGCAAACATCTTGAGTCAGTCACGGTAAGGAGGCAGCCAGGAAATCACAACTAAAGACACTCATGAAAGGAGACTTCCAGAAGTGCTTCAGAAAGTGGCAAGAATGAGAGTGTATGTTTGTTTGAAGCAAAAGGGGAAGAATTTTAAAGAGGTTAATTGCTTAGTTAATGAGTTTTTTACATTAATAATTGTTTTTAAAAAATTAAACATTCATTGGATGTTTTGATCACACTTTATATACTCCTAACTTCCCAACTGATACATTTTCTCATTTATCACTTGAAAACTAGAGCATATTCTCATTATTGCAGAAAAAAAAACAAAAGAATGAAGTGATTTCTTTGATCTCGAAACATTCTCAGCCAGGAAAAATGAAAACTGGCATGGGTCACAGAGATTTCCTTGAAGGAAGAGAAATTTGTGCTAAAATCAGAGGCAAGAAATAACATGATACTCTGACAAATTACTTAGACTCTAACGGAGTCCTTTTGTTCCCTTCATTGGTCTTATTAACTCATGCTTTAGCTACCCAGGGACCCAAATCAGTATGGATTCCCCTTAGGCCATAAAGCAGGATCCCAGGCTTTCTGTTCTCTCTTCCCTCTTCTTAAACATTTTCTCTGTTGCAACTGTATTTGATAGGAAGAGACATTGTGTGAGTATTTATCACCTACTTACATAGTAATGCACTTGTTATTTTCTTGAAATAACTGTTTCCAAAAAGTGATTCAGTACTTAACAGAACAACCCTTTAATGATGGAGTCTCAGGTGACAGCAATGTTGTGGCTTGTGTTTGGAGGTCCCCCCAAAGCTTGATGCAGATGAAGTAGGGCTTTTTCGAGGTGAGTGGGTGTGGAATGTATGAGCATTCCACATGTAAGAGCATGTGACTACTAGACCACTACACGTGAATGATTGGCTTAGTACTGCCCTAATCCTGGTGGTCTGGGTGGGCTAAAAAGGGCAGAAAGACTCTGTTAAGCTCTGGTGATACTTTTGCTGTCTTCCATTGCCATGCACTGTTGCCCGCCCTCTGCATTGGAGCAGATTGTGGACTGAAACCTCTGTGAACCATAAGCCAAATAAACCTTCTCTCCTGTCATTTTGAGTGTCAGGTATTTTGTCTCAACAATGACAGAAAAATAACTAACACAAGCAGTAAAGTTGCTGTGGAGATATTCTGGGACTTTTCATATTGGTCACCATTTATTTTGGACACTGATGTTCTTAATTTGGTATTAAAATATTTTAATAGAACAGAGGGTTTTTATTAAAAAGCACATCTAGTTATGAGTGATATTTATGTAATATACAAGAATTTCCCATAATGTCATCCATAAATCTATCAGTAAAGCCATTTTCCTCCTTTGTCTAATTTCTTTGCTAAGTATAGGTGACCACCTCTGCTCGGGTCTCTGTACTGTTCATGTCTGGAGACACACTTGTGCCAGCTCAAGACACTAGAGTAACAGTTATACTGGCTAAAGGTCGAGGCTCTCATTGCATAAAAGCACGGTGAGCTGGCAGGGGTAGCTCTTCCCACAAACAAACATGTGAGTTAAGATGCAGGTCACAGGATCTGGTGCCTAAGGTCTTTTGGTTTGTGTTTAAGCTCATTCTATACATTTGCAAATTCTATCTTTTCCATTGGATGCCCATTAATTAAACCCTAGGTGCCAGTATTCATCACATCATACCACACTGGATGAATTTGCTTAGAATTTTCACATTTGCTGACTTCCTGAGTCATGTTAATTCAGTTACTTGGAATTTTCCATCAATCATGGCATCTCAGGCTTTGGCTTTTCTGAAGGAATCCATTTGCAAGTCACACATTATACACAGGATGTACATAAGCGAAATTAAATGCCCAGTCCAGTTTCAACTATGACTCATGTCTGCCTTGACTGAAATGGAAAGGATCATGTTCCCTCAATAGATTCTTCCTCAAAGGAGGAAAGTAGAACTGAAAGCTATTACCTTGATCTCAGCTCACCTTACTCAGAAAGCGAGTGATTCATAGTGTCATGAGAAAAGATTGATGTTGGAAGAGACTTGTTGGGAAGAATATACACTGCAGGGAGCAGGAACAGGGAAAAGTCTACAGTTTGGAGAATGGACCACTGACCCAGCACAGACAGCTCTGCAAGTCACCAGAAGTGATATTCTCTTTAGTGTGATCAGAACCTAATCTGTTGGTGGAACATCTTGTCATTTGGTGAAGTACTACGTGTGTTTTCTCAGCCTTGCCACAGATTCCTATGCTCTCCTTTTTATAGAGATGCATTGTTCCTTTATTCAAAGCCACGGATTTCTCATTGTAATTGTGATATTAAATATATGTTCGATTTCTCTTCTCATTGAAAAATAACCAGGAGACAAACAATTACAAAAGAAACCAGAAAAAGGAGAACACTGATGCTGTACACTTTGCTGTTTGCTACTCTTACCAGGGGTAGGCTGACAAGATAAAGACATCATATTCCAATGAAGGAGAAATTCTGCAGAGGATGTAGGCTCAGACCACTCAGGCCAAGGGTGGGGTGAGCATCATAAGGTCCTTACGATTGGCCTGAAATTAGAGCATTTCTGCACATGGGGCTGAATCGACACTTATCCCCTTGGTCAGTGTCTCTTCAAGGTCAAGCTAGCAAGTGATTCCTACAGCTTCAGATTTCTCCTTATGCCAACACACTCCTGAGATAGTAAGTAGGTCACAATAGGACCCAAATGATAATTCACTTCAGGTTTTCAGGTTGCTAAGAGGCCTGGTGGTTTTCTGTACATGCCCCACATTCTCCTCAGTCTTGCTCAGCTGGCTATTTCTCTCCTGAGGTCTTGCTCTTGGTTCTGCATATATTTACATGTTTTAGGCTATAAGCTCTTTAGCCATAAATTATATAAAGTAGAGGTCAGCCCTCTGCCAAAGTGATTTTACTTTCCCCCCATTTTCTTCCACTAAAAAATAAATAAAAACACAAAAAGGAACAATTAAAAAAGACAACTTTCTGTAAAGTTCTTTGACTACGACAATCAAGACAACTGTTGTTTTAGAATTTCTCTCCAGAAAGAAGCATTTTGATTTCCCACTTCTGGAATGCTCAGCTCCAAGCTGATGTTGTGTTCACTGCACACAGAGGGGAAATCATTATAGCTCAAAGGACAAGTGACTTATGATCTCTTCCAGGATTGGCTGTCTATCAAAACCCATGAAGAAATATTTTCTGGATGCTCTGATGTAAATCACTAAAAGTAAGATCTAAGTTTCTAACTGCTCTTAGACTGATTTTGTTAGTAAAGCTATGCTCTAAAAAATCAGTGACTGAAGCCTTTCTGCTTTTAAGGTCACTGTGGGTCTTCACCCTCAGTAATCATTATTCTAAAGTGATTTTTCCTTCTCATCCTGAACTTGCAATAAATTTCATATTTTCTTCTATTCATTCTCACTCTTAACTGTGTGTGGGATTGAGAATGAATAATGCTACTATAAATAGCAGTTGAAATTATAAGTTCAGTGAAATATTACTTATTATACTTGCATTGTGAGTTCATATAACACATTTGTGTAAAGTTAAAGAAGCTTTTTTATTCTAGACATTTTCTTGTTCTCTGATATTAGTAATTTTAAGAAGAAAATTTTTGATAACTCTGGGTCGTTCCCCCTAGAGCTCACCAGAGTCCAGCTTGCAGTGGTGTGCCTAGGAGAGAGGAGAGTCTTATAGACCATCTTCATAGATTAACCATGACTACTGAAGACTCAAGACTTGATAGGAAATAGTACTTCCCCAGTGATCAAAATATCTAGAAAAATGGTGTCTTAATTCAGAATTGTAGTATAATACTCCTCTGTTCACCAAGAGACAGCAGACACATGACGCCAATCTATTCTGAAGAGTTTACCTCCAGAAAAATAGAACTCTGATACTGTACAGACAAATCTGTAGCATAAATCATGCACTACTGTGCATCATTATAAGGCACATTATAATTTGTGTATGTGCAGTATTTAAAAATATATCTGACATATGGATATAAGACAAATGGTGCTCCCCATGCTGCAAAAATGGAGGCCATTAGTGTGCTTCCACGGCTTGGTTCACATGTTATTTCTAAGAACTAAACAATAATGGATCAAATATTTACCTAGATTAATGGTTTAAATTAATCATTCCATTAATTCTCAGAAGTTCATAAAGGAAATCAAAGGTTACTATTTACATTTAGTGCCTCTCTCTCTATCCTATTACACATTCATCTTTTTTATTAAGTTTTATGGGCAAAATGTAAAATGGTTTCTATCACCTAGATGATACATATAAAGACAAGCACCTGAAACTTCTCTGGCCAAGATTGGTGTCTGGATCTTTGTTAGTGTAAGTGGATGAGCAAGAGGATTGGGCTGGCTCCTGAACTTCTGGTGGGTAAAAGACCTAGGAAGCTAATGTCCTGGACAAAAGCATGATGGGAGATAGGTGGAGTATTTTAGAACTGAACCATGAAGATGAGGTAAAATAACAAGAGTAGGTTGTAGAGGTGATGCCTAGAGCAATTTTTAAGCAATGAAATATAGTCTTTGGAGCAGAATGTATTTAAATTGCTTGTCACTTGCTTCTTCAACACTTTCTCTCATAACTCAGGCACCCACTATATTCCAGCTATACCAATTCTTAGTTTTCCTTTTGCCTTAAATACTCCTTCCACCATCTTTGTCTTTTGAACATTTTCTTTAAAATCATGTCAGGGGCTGAGGAGTTAGCCCAGTGGTAGATCACTTGCTTGCATGAGCAAGTGCACGACCCTATATGTGCTACCCAACTCAGCAAGAGGAAGAAAAAGAAAGAAAAGAAAAAAAAAAGAGAGAAAGAGGAACAAAGTCAAGTTCTATTTCTAGGTATTGCTTCTTTCTGTGCAATTTACACAAATTCTGGCTCGCTTGTCCATGAATCATCAGGTACAAAGTTCTTTATTTGCAGTGTGCCTCCTATAGAATGTTGACTCACTGAAGGTAGGACGAGCTCCTCCTTAAGTGCTATGTTTCCATGAATAGAACAGGAAGGGCCGGCAGGAGAGTTTGTGAAATCAGTAAATTAATATGACTCACTACTGAGACATATATTTGGCCTTTAAGCATAAAAAGGAGCCCAAATTTATCATTGAGCCCATGTACTCTTGGGTATTTTCCAGGTGCCAAAGATAGATACAAGTGTTTTGGAGGCTGCAGTGGTGTGAGTGTGTGTGTGTGTGTGTGTGTGTGTGTGTGTGTGATAAAACTTTCTTACAGAAAACTTATAAGTTAATTGGGGGAAACAAAATATCTACTCTTGGAAATTCCTAGGAAATATGCAAGGTAGTACTAACTTCCTAGCAAGTCAGTAGTGAATAAAAATATCAAGAGAGGGGTAACATGACATGAAATAACTCCTTCTAGGAACTACTTTACTATTAAAGCCTTCTCATAGACTACACAGAGCTATAAAGATCAAAGAAGAACTTTCTTTTTTATTAATTGATTTTATTAGTGCATTTTATATATACATCATGATCACAATAGACATTAAAAATTTGTACCAGTATATGAAAAGAATTAATTATCATTTTTCCCATTCCCCTGTCTACCCTAAAACCCCTGCCTTCTATATACATAAGCTTTTTCCCTGTTTTACCATCATATTTTCCCCCACATTATGTACCCCTATTCCTCTTTACCATTTGAGTATTTTCAGTTTCACAGTATCTATTATACATTTTAGAATTCATTTATATCTTGTTGCTTATTCCAAAGAAAAGATACAGTATTTACATACCTGTGACCTGTTTATTTCACTTATGAGTATTTCCTTAAGGTACATTCATTTGAGTATAAAAGGACTCAAACTTAGCATTCATTATGGCAGAGTAATGCTCCATTCTATAAGAGAATCACATCTTCTTTATCCATTCTCCAGTTAATGGTCAGTTGGGTTGTTTCCAAGATTTAGCTGTCACAAACTGAGCTGCTATGAACATGGGTGTACAAATGTTGCTGTGATACGAATCTTTGAATTCTTTTGTATATATCCCTGGTAGGGGAATAGCAGGATCAAATGGGATCTTTAATCCAAGTTTTTTGAGGCATCTCCATACTGCTCTCCTTTATGGATATACCAGTCTACATTTCCACCAACAGTGGAGAAGAGTTCCTTTCTCCCCACAGCCTAGCCAAAATTTATTGCTGGTTAATTTGGAGATAACAGCCATTCTTTGTGGAGTGAGATGGAATATCAGTGTCATTTTCATCTGAATCTCTGGAATGACTACTGATGTTGAACATTTCTTCATATCTTTCTAGTTGTTTTTACTTCTTCCACTGAAAAGTGTCTTTATTTCAGATGCCCATTTTTGATTTGGGTCCTCAAATTTGGGAGGTTGTTTCTTAAAGCTCTTTATGTATTCTAGAGAGTTACCCTTTGTCTGAGACACTGCTGGTAAAAGTGTTTTCCCAATTTGCTGGTTGTCTTTTTGCTCTGCTAGTGGTTTATTTCGCTATGCAGAAGCTTTTTAGTAGGATGAGATCCCATTTATTGATTCTTTCTGTTAGTTCTCATGCTATAGAGGTTTTGTTTATAAAATCTTTCCTCATGCCAGAGTTCTACCTAGCCTGTTTTCCAGCAGGTTTAGTGTTTCTGTTGTAATATTGAGGTCTCTAGTCCATTTTGATTTTAGTTTAGTACACAGTAAAAGAGATAGACCTAGCTTTAGTCTTTGAAAGAAGAACTTTCATGTTAAGATTACAGTGAGATTTTGGGTACTTATTGGATAGAAATAGAAGTCATTACAATCTAGAGGTTCCTCATAATTATGAGACAACAGCTGCATTGGGATGGCTGGAGAGTGTTACTAAAGAAGGAGGAAGAAGGCAATGGTGTCTTTATCTGAGAATGCATCTCATCTCCCTCAGCTCCTGGGTATCCTGGAGAGCACACTTATAGATCATTACAAAATTTTCTGGTCTTTTATTTTCATTTTATTCTGTTGAAATGATCATATTAGACAATTTTCAAATTAAGATGGAGTTTGTAAACATGACATTTTTCTCTTTATGTCCAAAATAGCCTCAGGATTAATCTCACTTTTCCTCTTCTCCAGTTGGTAACTGTGGTTTGTATTTTTTTGTATCAGGGAGTGAACTCAAGACCTTGTGCCTTGAGGGGCAGGTGTGGTGTCACTGAGATACATCCCTAGCCCTCTCCATTTGGAATCCAACCATTCCAGTAACTCTTTGAGGTCAGGCAAACCTATTCAGACACATTACCACTTATGGTGTGCTCTTTCAGTCATTACGTTGGAGGTAATGCCAAATTATCTAAAGATAAATTTATGTTTTCAGAACCACATGTATTTTCTTACTTAGCCAGATGATTTTTTTTCAATTAGTAAATAATTATTTTCCAAAGCTATCTTTAAAAAGGAACAAAATACACTGCAGTCATGACATTGGGATTCTTATCATTTTCTGTTGACTTGTACTTCACAGAATATGGGATGGAAAAGCTAGCACATGACTAAAGAATACATTTCAAAACATATTCTGGTTGAGCACCACCTGGTCCCACTTGGATCCAGGGCCATTTGCTGAGAGCTGTGTGTATTCACGCTTCAGCCTGATGTGATAATTAAAGGGGGAAGAGCCATTTCTTTCTTTCCTTTGATTTTTAAAGTTGAGTTTATTTTTGTGTAAGTAGGAAAAAGAGAAAATATATTAGCGGATCATTTTCCTCTTTCCATTTGCATCCTTATATTTAGCTCAACCATCTACTTAGTTTTCAGATTATCTGTATATATAAATCCATTAAGGAACTGTGCCTGGAGCGAGTAGATATCGTACAGACTTATACAAAGATGCAAATGCAGTTCAGAAATTTTTATCAGCTAATCAATTATGAACTGTTTTGACAAAGAAATTTATGGTTTTGTACAAATACGCATGTAGGTATCTTATGTACACTCTGACTCTTATTACTGGATATTTCTGTAGAATGTCATATACTTTCAGAACTCTCTTTAGCCAGTAATTATTGCTGACAACAATCTAGGCCTGGCACTGTTTACAGTCACCCCTGGCTGCTAAGAGAAACAATCTAGACCATCACAGGCTGCAGTTAAATTAAATTATCATAGAGATACAATGTGTGCTGCTGCATTGCTCTTGCTGTGAACCCAGGATTGAAAAAAGATTGATAGACTACAGAAATGGATCAACAAATAACTGTGTGGGTGGTACTGTAAGGTACTTACCTCTACCAGTATTGATGTAGATAAACAGGATATGGCTTAAAAATTGTGTTTTCCCCAAAAGGGAGAGCTGTGTGTTCTTGCCATAAATATCAGGTTTCAAGTGATAAAGACAATGGGTCCCTCTGTCCTCTATATGAGCTTGCAGGGTATATGGGGTCAGATTTGCCTTCATATAACTAGCATATAATCAGTACAGATCGGATATAGGCTCTGTGTTCCTGAGCCTGACCAGTTATAATCTTGAGAATAGTTGTAGAAGTGACAATAACAACCCTTGTGCTTAGCCCTAGTTTATGGACCTGCAGGTCTAAAATAGAGAAAGAAGTACTTCTAAGGTACACTAGGGCTTGCCTACAGTGACAGCCACCACTGAATGGATTAGGAGAATCAATTACATAATGACGCTGACATTTTTGTGTTTATAGACAAAACATAAAAACATTTTTAGTTTGGAAGATTAAAAGAATGGTTTAATGAAACCTAATTAAATAAATCACTTAGCTTTTCAGCTTTTAACTCCTTACATGTATGCCCAGTTATTACACTAGACTCTAAAGAGTCTAGAAATCTACTAGATACTTGTATACTTTTATTATTTATTTATTTATTTGTTTAGGTTTTTTGAGACAGGGTCTCACTTTTATAGTTCAGGCTGGCCCTGAGCTCAGCCTCCAACTCAGATCACAGCAATCCTCCTGCCTCTGCCTCTGGAGTGCTGGGATTACAGGCGTGAGCCACCATGGTATGTGCGATATGTGGTACTGATTGCTGCTGGGGTTAGTTTCCACCCCCAGTACTGTTATGTTAGTTTCCACCCCCAGTATTGTTATGTGGTTACCGGGATCGAACCCAGGTCCTTGCACTTGCAAGACAGGCGTTGGAACCACTGAGCTATATCCCTGGCCCGATACTTGTATACTTTTAAAGAAACAGTTATTGCTATTAAAATCTAGGTGCTGAGACTGTGAAATGAAGCAATTACAAAAAAATATGAAGCCAAAAAATGTTCTATATTTCATTCATAACATTCAAATGTTTTCAATATTTAGGTTCTGAACCTAAATATTCAGCGAATATCCACAGCTGTTGCTTTGTTTGCAGCTGGAATAGCTACTGAGTCCTCAGTTGATATGAGTGTTTTGAGATCCAATAGAATATAATATACATACCATCTTCATTAGTTTTCAAGAAATCCATCAGATTGTAAAAGATGATAAATATTAATAATCATAAAAAAGAGCAGAAAACATTCTTATGGGCTCGGAAGAGTGCATGAGTTAACTCACACCATCTTGAAATTGGTATGTGTCGTGCAGAGGCAGTAAAGTAAGTGTATATGTGAAAGGAATAAAGTGAAATGCAAATCTATTTTATTATGTATTAGTCTTAATAGAAGAAGCAGCTCTCTGTCTTTTCTGTTAAAAATGGAGTGAAGGCCCTCAAGTAATGATAAATTATAAAATGTTGTATATTCCTCTCTCATCCTTGTTTATATTGGGATGTAAATTTTTTGCTATGTCCAAATAAATCAAGCACTAACAGCAGATGGATTTCAGTGGAACTCTGAAGAAATGGTGCTGGTACTTAAGATTCATACAAATGGCCATAATTAATACCACATCATAAAAGTGTAGCATTGTCATGCTCAGGAATATCACTTAATGTCACCTTTCTTCCGTAGAAAGGGAACACTTATCAAATAAAAAAGGTAATCTGGAGAAGATTCAATCAAAGTCCCCAAATTACTCACTAATTTTGAAGTAGGGAGAGCCTTGTTCAGTTATTTAATTAATTTTCTTCACTATACTTAAGGACAATATAGCTCATTTATTCATTTACTCAACAAATATGTATCAATTGCTCATTATGTGCTAGTCATGTAGTTAGGGCTGGGCAAGAGGAGCTAAGAGCAGGCATGGGCATCAACCCATGGTGAATGAGAGTGATTCTTTATGGAGCTTGCATAGTTGGCAGGGAAAAGTTTAATAATCTTTGATAAGATAGTATCTTGTCTTTGCTAAGATGGTATTTAAGCCGATGGATGGCAAAGTAGAGCCGGGTTACAGAGTTTGAGAAGAGAGTGTTCTAGGCAGAGAACCAATTAATGAAAGGATGTAAGGCAGAAAGAAGCCATGGATAATGAAGAAACAGAAAACAGATCCGCTGAGCACAGTGGAAAGAAGACCATGGAAGATGGAACAAGAGACACAGAGAGGGGTGAACATGTTAGTTTTGTAAGATGGGGAAGGAAGTTGAGTTATTTTCAGAGAGCATGTTATTGGAAGGATTTAAGTAGGAGAGTGACATGATATCATTATACTTTGAACATTCCAGTGATGTATGAGGAATGGAGTGAAGGAAGGAATTAAGTTAACTAGATAGGATTCTGCGGTATCACTTTAACACAGAGATGGTGATTTGAATCATGTTTGTAAAAGCAGAGAGAACTGTTTTCATGGGAAATATATTTTGGAGCAAAATGATCTAGAAGGAAAACTGGATACAAAGGGTGAGAAACATGTAGAAATCAAAGTTGACTCCTTTGGCTTTATAATAAGGAATTTTTCCTGGGGAGATAGCAGTACTTTTCTTTGAACAGAGAAAGGTCAAAGGAAGAGTAGGATTGGCAGAATCTTTGTTTTGGTGGATATATATCTTATATGGTTTTTTCCAATTTTCCATGGGAAGTCAGATTTAACATCTGATTTATGGATGGTATTTAGAATCACGTGTCTGAGGAAATTCAAATAGGATAAATCTGTGGATCTTATTGGAATAAGTTTTCAAAGTAGGTCTGGTGCAATCCCAATGAGAAATCACTGTGGAGATTCCTCAAAAAACTAGGCTAGTGGGTCCTACTTGACATAGCCATTCCCCTTTTAGATATTTCCCCCAAAGAATTAAAAGCATCGTGCTTCAGTGATATATGTGCATAGTGATAGTTTCTAATAGTAAAACCTTGGAAGCAGTCCAAATATTCCCACCAACTGGAGACTGGATAAAGAAGAATGGAGAACTACTTAGCCATATCTTTTGATAAACTAGAACCATTTTTAGGTAAGTGGATTCCCTTGGGGCCATACTCTTAAGTGACATACATAGGACACAGGTGTGCAAAAGCAGAATTGTGAAAAACTGAAAGTGTAAATGAGGACCAAGGTGTATAATAAGTATTGTGAAATGTACACAGGGGGAAGGGGAACTAGAGGGAGATGGGAAAGGAAAGAAAGGAAAGAAAAAATGAAAAAAGACAGTAAAAACCTAAAAACCTTTTGCAAAGGCAGAGAGGTTCAAGGGTGGCCAAGGGAATGGGAAAAAGAACTGCAATATATAGTGTATAATGACAAATTCTTAATGTTCAGTATAACCATAATGTATGCCCAAAATGTACTAATGAATTTAATGAATTAAAAAATCATATAGATCTGGTGAAGAAGTGAAGACTTAATGAAAGTAGTTGAAGAGTCAGCAAAGAAGCCTAGCTAGGAGGATCAGTGGCACATGGAGAAAACGAGGCATCAAATGCATCACTGGAGATACTGTGTCAAAAATGGCCCTTCATCCAAAACCTGAAAATGTATGTGGTTCTGGTGAAGCCTACATAAACTATAGCAGGTGACTTAGGTTCAAAGACCTTGACTTATTTAACTTGATTTATGATGAATTCAGCTTATTGGAAGGACCGTTTTAAAGATTAATTTTTCTTCTGTTAAACTTGGAACATTCCAAAATTTTCCTACAAAATGTGCCTGACTCTTAGGAGCTGAAACTCTAAAAGGTTCACAACACTTTTCATACTGTACATAATACACGACCTAAATTTAAGAAACCTCTTCTTCAAGTGAACTTTGCTTTTCTCTTAGTTTAACGGTCTGCTCTTTGTCAGCCCCATAGCTCTCTTTCTACCCATCCTCAACTCAATTTCCCTGGAAATCGTAGGATGAATAATGGGTAGAAGAGAATTTAAGAAACATACCTGGAATAACCAGCTGTCCTTCTAGCTGAAATAGGTCTTGGAGAGAACCAATTTACCAGAAACTTTTAGAGATGAGAAAATGAAGCCTACTGAGGGATTCCCACCACAGTGACAATGAGCCCAGCTGGAAACCCAAGAAGAAATGTGTCACCTCCTATGACACATGGTTAGCCCTCTTTCTGGATTATAGCACTTATGTGTCAATGGATGATAATGAGTGAACAAGTGATGCTGCTTACCATTTGCAAAATATGATCTGAGATTGAAGCTAATTTCACCTTAATCCATAGAAGAATATTTTCCAGAAAATGCTGCTAGTTCTCATCAGGTCTTTGCATTTTGCTCTGAGAGCCATACCATAAGAGAATACTCAGGGTAAAGACAGAAACATAGATATTGATTCCAAAGCCAAGTCATATGAGAAACAGATGAGAACCAGAAGCATGAAAAATCCTCTTTGAAGAGAGGGAGAACACATAATGAGGAAATGATGATGATACCTTTGTGGAACAGACTTATGCTTAAAAAGACCAACACAAGGAAGGGGTATTTAGTATGATTACAAACAGTTTTCAGAATCAGACAAGCCTGAGAAGATCTGTGGTTTTGTAGATATTTTCTAAACTCTTGCTTGATTATATCTTGCTTAAAATGGTATTACAATACTTAAAATAGTTTAAATTAAAGAATGTAGGTCAGGGCCTTATTCCTGTGTCTGACATATAATACATGCTAAGTAAATGGTAAGAATTAGTATCAAACTTTGCATATTCCTGTGGGAAGAATGTTGTGCTCAGAGTAACTTTTCATGTCTCCGAGGAGAGTGAGGGCACACAGATGGTGCTGCATGTGGATGAGTCCGAAGAATTCATGCATGAGGCAGACAGTCCCTAAGTCGCCTCAGTCCACATGTGCCAGGCATGTGATGACTCTGACCTGCTAGCCTCTCTTCACTTCCATGTTGAGTACATCAGGAGAACTCAGAAAATCTAAGTTTGACTTTGAAACAATTCTTGAACTAGCAAAATGTAGATATAAGGGAGAAAATTGATGTTCTCGTGTGCTGTGTCATCATTTTCACAGCCAGAAAGTCCACCCTCTCGTTATTTCCTTCTGCATGTTTTCAGCCTCATCTGCTGGATGATCTGCTGTGACTACAATCTGGACACCAGAGGCTTGAGTCAGCATCTGTTCTCTCTCCTGTCTCCTCTCTGCTGGATCCATTGCCTGCCATGGGGGAGCGAGGGGAAGTTGAGGGGAAGCGAGAGACGAAATAGAGCTGAGAGAGATGATGTCAGGCTCACAATGCAAGCTGTTTCCAGAGTTAGAATTAGTGGGCACGGAGCTGTCGTTTTGTAGCACCAAATGGGCTGGCTGCCTTCTCAATTTTAATACCCTAATTTATTTTTCTCAAATTTAATTTACTCTTTTGTGACATTTAATGGATGATTGGTATCAAATTGTCATTTGCCTGTACAAGTGTTTATCTCTCATTCATGTTTTTGTTGAGGTAAAATTTCAGAGTAACACAAAGGATTTTCTGGATGTTTCCCACACAGAGGCAGGAAAAACACGAACACAGGAGTGGCCTGGCCCTGACAGGGATTCTCATAAAGGGATGGTGGCAACTTGCTGGAGGAGACTTGTAACAAAATTAGTTCTTATCACCGTATTGAGGAGCTGCATGGTGTTCACGAAATAATATGGACATGAGAGAGATGGGGGGGGGAAGATGACCATTGTTTTCTTATTTATTTTGCAAAAGATGAAACAAAAGCCCAGAAAGTGTGATCATGGAACCTTAAAGTTGTTTGTTATTCTGTAATTCTACAGACATTTGAATGTAAGCTAATTACTCCCACGACTAAGCCAGCACACCCAGAGCCTCGTGCTAAGAATCCCGGCTGTGTTAAGAGGAAAGGGTGCTTTTCTCCACCGTAGTTATGAATGGTCTCAATTACAGAGTGACTTCCTCCTCCTCCTCCTCCTCCTCCTCTTCTTCTTCTTCTTCTTGGCAGAAGACTGGTTATTTGTTCTTGTAAACTGATAAACAAAGGCTGAGATATACAGAATTTCAACAGTCATGCCATAAGAGGAGCGTGTATTTCCTTGGGTTATGCAATGGTCAACTCCTTTCTAGAAGGTGTTGAGATTAAAACTCATAAGCAACAACCTGGGGTCAAGAGTCTTCTGGACGATCCTCTTCCTTTCATCTCTGGGAATCTGTGACTCAAGTGCCTGACCACATAGAACTCACTTGTGAGGACAGATGAAGCAATATAGAATAAAATAAATAAATAAATAAAACCAAACATGCACTTAAAGCATTGCTAGATAAAATGGAGTTTCCCCGTAGCCAATCAGTCTAGAGGGTGTGTTTCCAGGGCTATCAAAACAACCAGAAACATCATACAGCATAACATTTGTTTGCCTTCTCTGGAAAGTAATGGTGCAGGCTTATGGATCATTTAAATTAGACTTTACTATTATGATGTCTCCACCATTTGTTCTGTTAAATTTTCAGCCTAAGGTGCATATTCACCTATCAGTGTGCATGTGTAAGTCCATTAAGGCTAATAGAAATTTGGTGCCTGAATCTAACAAAAATCTACCACTAAGATGGCATTTTGCACATGTAACTTACAAGAAAAATAACTTTAAAAATCCATTTCTCTTTATCCAGAGCATCTGAAACAATTATATTAGTTATAAGTACAAGATAAAGTACTTGCTTGTGGAGTTTTAAATCCTTTTAATAAATCTGCAATTTTATGTACCTCTCTCCCTCAAAATTGCCTTTTGCAAACATGCTTTAGGTGTCTCAGGTTTTGAAGAACCTCATGACAAATGGAAATCGGGAGAAACAGGAGAGGTGGGAGTCTCTTACTCCATGTAGTCTTCATTTATTTAAATTCTACAGCACATGCACTCATGCTCTCTCTGGCTTGTTTCCACCCAACTCTAAATAAAACCTAGGACACAAACAGATCGCATATGTAAACATATATATACACACGCATACATATACATATATATACAGATAGATATATATATATATATACAGATATATATATATATGTACATATATATAATTTTTTTTTAAGGCTCCACCTCTTGAGCTTTCCTTTGTATTTCACTTCCTACTCACCCCAGATATTTTCAGGCAAGAGTTGGTATTCAAATCAGATGTTAATTTAAAAACATTGTTACATCTTTTTGTTTATTTTTCTAGAAAGGAAATATTGTTTCTTTGAGTTGCATTAAAGTGAGATAAAAACCAGTTTTTATCTTTGTATATCTTTCAGGGGGAAAAAAAATTCTACCTCAAGAAATTTCTTTAACAAAGAGAACATTATTTCAGACTCTAACATTTCTGTCTGCCGATTATCATTAGTCATAAGCTAAGCCCTGCACTAAATGTCTACTGAGCACAGATAATGTTCATTTTGTCTGGAAGACAGGTTGCCGCCTGTCAAGGAGAGATGGAATAAATGACAGGTTTTGACTCTGTGCCTTGCAGGCATATTAGGCTAAGAAATCGCCAACATGATGAAAAATTATTTTGTCAAAAATTTGTAGGTCACCCATCATTGTCTAATGTATTCTGTGATTAATTGGTAGCATAGATCAGCATTATGTCTTCCCACTGAATCGCTTAATTGTTGCCTGCTTCATGCTCTTAATGTAATGATGAGGCATCTGCTCCTTTCACATGTGCTTTTAAATGCCAGCGTCTGCATCCAGGTTACAGGGTTGGTAATATGCAACCGAAAGAACTAGTTCAAATTAAAACTTCGAGACCGCCGTCTCCCCTGGCTTTTTATGGGACTGTGCGTGGAAGGCTGAGTGTGTGTGTTAATGTATGTAGATTTTATTTCTGATGAGTGATTATTTGACTGCTCATTTTACGAAGATTTATGGTGTGCTTTCTATCTCCTGACTGCAGTGCTACTCTTATCTTTAATAAAGGAGATGAGGTCATTAATCAGCCATTGTCAGGGCTCCTGACTAAGACATTAAATGTACTGTATGGGATAGGTAAACACGCTCTGGATCTTTCTCTACTCCACTAGATCAGGCAAAAAAACACTCATTATATTTATCATAATTTCACATCTGCTGTTTTTGAAGCAATGTACCATGAGGCCATAAACTGTATTACAACTGTGCATAAATTCAACTGATTTGTGGCTGGAGTAACTAATTCCTAAAGTACATTTTAGAAAAACAAGCAGTGAGCCCTGAAATTGCAATTCCATAAAGGCACTAAATTACTGACTGCAGAATCAAAAATTTGCTTGATGTGATTCTGCAGTGACCATTTTATAAAAAGTGACAGTGCGCCCATGATTGAGTCAATAAAATAAGGACAAGTGAGCTGTATTCTCAAACAAGATTAAAGAGAAAGGCAGTGACAGAAGACAGACTCGTGGCGTACAAATAGAGGATAGTGTGATGTTTTCCCCAAAACGGCTCATGATGCAGCCTCAGTAGCAACAACATTGATTTGTCAGTAATCTTCTCATTATTTTGTTGGTGAAAGGAAAATTTAATCTCTCTCTTTTATTCATTTCACAGCATAATTGCGAACATACTTAATATTTAACTAAAAGGATTTAGAAATAATTTTTTAATTGTGGCATTAGCTATTGACTTAGCTTGCATAATATTTTCCAAAATTACAAAGGCTAATTATTCATGGGTCATTTATTTGCCTCCTGTATCTTAATGGTCTACATCCAAGTAATCTCTTTGTTAGGTCATCCAGCCCTGCATGGGTGAGAAATGCATGTGTGTAGGTGTGTGTTTGTGGAGGGGAGAGTGGGGTAACTATTTTTCATGTACTTTTACGTTAACCAATGTGTGTACCTCCATTTTTATAAACTTGATCTGGATTTGAACTTGCTATAATTTTCTGCTTCAAAACAGAAAGTAGAGCAGAGAAGGATTTTTTTTTTCTTTCTTTTATAGGACAAGTAAAACCTGAAAACAATGTTGCTGAAGACAAAAGCACTTTTGACATCTGTTAAGCTGAAAGTCAAAGGCAGACATGATACTTGGACTCCTGAAGAGAGGTGTGAGCTCAAAAATGAAACCTGCTAGTGATGGCAACCATGGATATCCTCCTGAAAGTCGGATGTGATTACGTGATTATTTATTGACTGTAAAAAGCAATTTAAGAGAAACATACATAGAACCTAGCCTTCTTTGCTTGAGTTTCTCGGGATAACCATTGCCTCTCACCAATTACTTCATGAATCTCTGCTTCGGAGGCCGCAAAGTGCTTTGCTTTGTTTGGCTGTGATGCGTGTGTGTTCTCTAGCACCTGCATTTGAAGCCTCCTGCTCCTGAATATGGGCAATTACTTGCTACCCAGCCAAATCATGGGGGCATTTACAAAGGACAGATTTTAGAGCAATAGAATCCTATTTGATTTTATTTATAGAATATATTTCACCATATTTTATGCCTCTTTCTGACCACTGTCCTAGTCTCCTGCTACAATTGCAAATCAGGAACTGGCATGCTGCATAGCACTCTGTTCTTTACACATCATATCGAGGCAAAAATGGTTGTGTTCACAAGGCATTGCATCGTTTCTATCTAATAGTATCAATCTGTGCATCACAGAGCGTTTCTTTTCCTGACATTATTACTTTACTGAAATTAAGCTTGAAACAATCTGATGTCAGATACTGTATATCTACTTTTATTGCCAGGCTTTCTGAGCCCACCACACTGCCAGGACTGCATCTCATTTTAGATGGCTTTAACCAGATATATATTCTCAAGTTTATTGAGAGTTGGATAGATTACATTTCCCATTTTCAAAGAGCAGGCTGGTCCTTTCAGTGCATTTTATAGAACAAATGTAAATTCCCATGCTGCAGTTGACAAAAATTCATGGTTCTTTTCATAGTGTCAAAAATAAATCCAGCATGGTGTTGGAGATGAGTAGGTGCAGTGCAGTGGAGTGGGCTTTGGTTCACCCTTTCTGATTTAGCAGTGGTCCTGATGTACTTGAGGCATCTGTAAAAGTTCAATTATTCTGGTCTAGGCAAAGAGATTTGCTCATGCAACAGAGCTACTGTACTTGAAAATGAATTGTAAGGACTCAGTGGAATGCAAAGCACTTTCTGAGCCCTGCAAATTCCTATACCACCCCCCTCCATCTCCCCCACTATTTTTCTCATCAACTTATATCTCTTACATAGAACCTTTTCTGAAGGATTTCACGGTAGTTAAATAAAACACAGGCATAAAAAATTGCCCGATCACACCACAATAAAAATATGATAAAAATTAGTCTTTCATTACATTTGAAAATTGATATATTTAGAAAGCACAGGATTATGCAAAGAATAGCCATCAGATAAATTTATTAGCAGCTAGGCTTGATCAGTTTTTCAAGACTGCTTACATATGTATGTCTTAGATGGAAAGGTAGACTTGCATGAAAAAGATGTTTATAGTTAAAAGTGAACCAAATACATTGAATCATGGAAAAAAATGTTCTTTCAAATACCATGTACTTTATCAACACAAACCACAGCTCACATTGTGAACTGTTTTCACTTAAATCTCAACAAGCTGTCTTTATAAACAAACAACATATCTTTCTATATTTATATTCATTCATTTTGATACTTTCTTGGTCAAAACTAGGGGTTTCCTTTTAACTATCTATCAAAACTTGGTATTGCCTTAAGTAAAACATAAGGTAAAAACGAAACAAAACAATCAGCAGTATTCCACTACAAGAGTGAAGCTTGCTTCCTGTAGGAATCAGCTCAACTGTGTCTCCTCTTGCTATTTTTCTTTTGTCATGTCCTTTTGCCTCTTGAAGGTTGAGCAATGGAGGATTAGGTGCAGCGGGGAAGAGTTAAAACTCACAAGATTTCCAGCAGGGGAAACATAATTGATATTTCTTCAGGAGGAAGATCTGGTCATACTTACAAGTATATTTTTGTCTCTAATGAACCTCTCTGTGAGTGTTGTAAAGAAGGTAGAATCTTATGGAATTTCAGGTTAAGTTGCTTCTCCAGGTGTGAGCCAAGTAGTACTGGTTTTATAGGAAAGACACACCTGGGTATACTTCAGCCCCACACTCACCATGGCCAAATATATTATGCATAAGTGCACTCTGTTGTGGCTTTACAATGACCTGTAGCCAGTATTAATGCTGCAATGGTAAAGTTGGTAAAATATTAGTCACCTGAGCAAAGTTGGAGGAACAGTAGCCTTCTCAGTATCCCAAAATAAAATTATGAGTTTACTTACTAGACATTGTGTCTACCAAAGCTGGTACCGGTGAATACAGAGTTGCCCCTCCTGGGCTCTGTAACTTATATTCCAAGACAGTCCATGTGGTGAATATTTTGGTGCTTCCACTGTATGTCAGATATCATCCAAACCTTGATGGACTTGTCACAACCACTGGCATTCATACTACCAATTCAAAAGTAATTAAAGTCTAGGATAAAATGGACATTGCATAGATAACAGAGAAAAGCTGACAAAATAGCACAACCAGTGGAAATCTGGACTCTTCCAGTGTGGCAGGAGCTATGAAATGGGAGGTAGTATTTAAATACAGTATTTAAATATATGCTACAGTTGCATCTGTTTGTTCATTTCCTCGTGTAACCCATATGAGTGAAATGCACATTAATGGCTGGTATGTTACAAGTGCATAATTCCACTGTTCACAGGAAAGCACCAGCGAGCAGGAGGGCCGAGATTACAGAGGGGAGTGGAAAGGTTCAGACCTAAAATGTCTCTCAAGGTCTCCTGTGTTTGGAGGGTGACCGGTCACTGGGATGCCATACTCACCGAAGAATTCGACCACTGATGACATATTTACAGTCCTATTCAGTATCTGCGTCTGCCGTGGGAATGTGAGACCTTCTTGGAAGTGGGTCATTGGGGCCATGACCTAGAAAGTCTCTGTTCCTGCCCGGCTCCTTCCTTCTCTCTTTGCTTCCGGGCTACCATAATTAGAGCCGCTGTCATGTGCCATGACCTTTTCCCATTTTGTTTATGTCTTGGAGCTACCAGCTTTGTATTGAACACCAGGAAACGATGAACAGAATAAACCTCTGCTGCTTTCAGTTGTGGGTGTTGGGTAGCTGCCTGAAAGTGAGAAGGACCTGCGTGGCCAAGCTCGATTGGGTGAGTCAAAGAAGGACTCTGGGAAGACGTAACCCCTGAAAGGACCCACAGCAAGAAGGACAAGTAGGAAGTGATCATCAGGAAGTGAGGGGAAAGGTAGTCCCTACAAAAGTGTGCTCCACTGTGGAGAGGGGTGTGGAACCGAAGAGGCGAGAACGGACCCAAACGCCATCAGAAACTGGGAGAAGTTCAGTCTCTCGGCAGTGAGAGTGGGTCAGGAGGAGAGCATAACAGGTCTGAGGGCTCTCCGGAGCCCAAAAGTCTGGGTGTGTTGCAGGTCCACAGGAGAGAAGAAACTCTTCAGTATCTTCCACTGGGTTTTTGGATCAGTAGACAGTCGGAGCATTCAGCTCTAATGCATGAATATTTATTTATAAACATCATACAGTTTCACTAGGCTACTACATTTACCTGAAAATGTGTTCAGACGAGTGAACTAATTTTGAAATATGTCTGAAATTTTTAAAGCAGGACTTCATTTATAAAACCCACCAGTGCCTCCACTGTCAGGATGTAAAACTTGTTTTCAAATGATGGCTGCCGAGTTTTGATGGGTCTTGCTGTGGCCTATCATACTTTCAATAAGGCTTCCCCGACTATTTATTGAGAATTCCAAACCTTTTGCTAGCATATCCCACCACCTGTGCACGCTTTATTTTTCTATTCTTGCCTTTCATGTTTTTAGTTTTTTGGGGTTTTTTTTTTTGTTGTTGTTTTTTTGAGACAGAGTCATGCTTTGTAGTTCAGGTGGGCCCGAACTCACTATGCAGCCCCTGCAAGCCTATGCTGGGATTGCAGGTGTGAGCCACCACACTCGGCACTGTGATATGTGGTACTGAGGATGAAACTCCAGACCTTGTGCTTGCCAAGCAGAAGCTTGCCAAGCAGATACTGGAGCCACTGAGCTACATCCCCAGCTCTGTTCTTACCCTTCAAAAGCTACCTAACTTACCTATTTAGCTTGTGATGCATCTTTTTTTCTCTCTCCACTACTACAAAGATTATCTATTGGTTTTCCATCTTCTCTGGTCCCAGAGTATGGCTTAGCATGTAATAGATGCTCAATATCAGTTGCTTTGGTTGGATGAGGACATCGTTAGTGATTATGGGTAGAAATTCAATAATAATCCTAAGAATTCTAAATTTTTTTCTTTGAATTTTTGTTAGATCTATCTTTTTTTTTTTTTTTTTGAGACAGGTTTCTCACTTTGCAGTTCAGGCCGGCCCTGAGCTCAGCCTCAGACTCATATCACCGCGATCCTCCTGCCTCTGTCTCCCTAGTGCTGGGATTACAGGCATTAGCCACCATGCATGGCACTGTGGTATGTGGTGCTGATTGCTGCTGGACGTGAGTCTGCATGCCCAGTATTGTATGTGCTTATCAGGGGGTGGAACCAGGCCCTTGCGCTTGTAAGATAGGCTCCCGAACCACTGAGCTAAATCCCTGGCCCTCCATTTATTTATTTTTTTTAATTGGTGGTATGAACAATAATGAAGCATTTAGTTTAGGGATAAGAAACATGCTAGAATCACTGATCTAGCCTCATGCCACAGTTTTCCTTTTAGAAGCACATGTTCAGTTGACAGTGGTGGTATGGTCCTATCATCTCAGCACTAGGAGGCTGAGGCAAGAGGATTGTGAGTTTGGATTTAGTGATTCCCTGTCTCAGAAGTGCAAAAGCACTAAATTCAATCAGAAGTATGGCAAATAAACAACCCCAAAACTAGTTTAATGAAAGGTAGGCAACATTCTGTGAAGGCTTGTCTAACGAGAGATGTCAGGGGTTGTGTGTTGGAGAACGTGTCCAGATGTACTGGCTGGTTTTCCGGCCTGTGGCATCTGGACATGCTGAGTTTACATCTCACATGTGAACTGCTTGTGTCTGAGTGGAGTCATTAGGGTCAAACTACATATTGAGATTAAGAGTAATAAAGACAAATTTCCTCCAGGGGCACCTAGGTTCACAAGCTCAATTCTCTCCATGATTCCACTTACATGATGGGAATCACATTTCATAAGGTCAAATATTAAACCTAATTGTCTCTCCTCCAACCTGCTTGGGAACCATGATTCTGGAAAAACTGAAGTTCGTGAAGTGAGGCATCTCCGTAGTTTTAGATACAGATCACCACATGTGGGGTTCCTAGTGTGTTCTCTTGCCTCAGTGGCAGTTTCAGAGGGCCTGGCTGTGTGTGGGATGCTGGTTATGAAGGGAATCCTAGCTTTCTCCATGATCTTTCCCTGAGGAAGTCCAGGTGGGTAGGGTCTTGGTGTTCAGTGTTGAGAGGTATAAAATGTGGTTATGTATGTGACAGTGGGCATTTCCAGTGTTATCTGTTATAACAAATTTAACTGTCTGTCTAGCCAAAATGAGAAGAAATGAATACCCTGAACTTGTAATTAAGGCTTCAGTTTTATGGATGGAGATTTGCTAAGTGAGAATTAACTTCATTTAGAATGTGTCCCATTATCCTTTATTTCTATAACAGTATTTGTGACTCAAGAAGAATACCGTAGGTGGAATATTATTTGACATATTTCTTTGAGTTTATTCAGAATATGAGTGCAGGAGAAACTGATTTTTTTCCTAATAAAAATCATATGGGACAGTGTCTTATTGATTCATGTCCCCAAAATACAATCAATAATCTGAAATAGAAAAATTTTTTGGAGACAGGATCACATCATGTAGCCAGGCTGGCCTCAAACTCATGGTCCTCTTTGCTCAGCATCTTCTGTGCTGGGGTTGTAAGCATGTACCACTACCCTTGGCCCTTTTTGAATTCTTCTAATTAGTTTTTCAGCTTTTGACCCTGAATGTTTGTGCCAAGAAGCCTAGTCTATCAGCCTCATTCAGGTAAACAACAGTAGTTGACTGTATTTGCCTAATTCCAGCTGATATCAGCTGGGTTCCATGGCAGGGGCAGTGCTGGGAAGAAGTACTCTTGGAACTTGGCACTGTTTACTTCAGGAAGAGGTGGGCAGTTGGTTGCTTAACCACTAAATGGTTTTGCATGGAGGCCAGAGTTAGCTGCCCAACATGCACTGAGAAGATGCTCTAGCATTTCTTACAAATTAATGTCATTCTTGAACAGCCTTGCTGTTGGTTTCTTAATTCAGTCCTACATGAGGATAGTCAGATGACTTGTTAAAGTCCCTGTAGCTCTGAGACTCAATTACTCAAATTCAAGGAGCATAATCTAATTGAATCATTTCAATAAGAAATCACGATTTTCATCTAAATTTTAATTTAATACACTCCAATGAATTAGACTAAGGCTATTACAGTATCCTTTCAACTCTGGCAATAAAGGCATCGCTGTGGTCACAAAGCGAGGCTGCCTTCTGTGTGGGGAGATTCTTTTAAAGTGGAAGGCGTTTTCTTACCAAGCCTGCTGTCTGAGTGTTTCTACATCACGCTTGTCTAGTTTGGGTATTAATGCTGTATACATGTGCAAGAGATGGGACCAATACCCTGAGCTCTCTGCGAAGTGAATATGATATGGAAATTTGAGAATATGTGGAGAGATCTGGACAGCACAGAGCAGAAGCTTTTATTTTTGTCCATCCTTGTATGCTAAAGTCTACTATAGTCTGCAGTAATCCTAGGAGTGAAGAAATAAAGCACTAATTGCATCAGAATCCCATATACAGTATTTGAATGGTCAACAATCAACATGGACTTTGAAAAACAAATATAATTTCACAAATCATAAATTCAAAGGGCATGGGAGGCAAAGGCAAAAACCTAAACATTCCAGTTTTCTTAATAAAGTATGAATAGTATTATATTTGTGCTAAGACTTTGTGATTTCTAACATTTTCTTATTATGATTCAAGGTTTTCACAGAAGTTGGACCTGAATTTTGAAATTAAAAAAAAATAATTGGTTGCTCATTAGCTTGCATTATTAAATGCTACCGAGTAAGATGGGAAATCCTTTCCTTACAAGTAGCTTGTTCTATTTCTCCTATACTGTCAGATATGTGACCATCTTCCTCTCAATGATTCAGTTCTTTGCTGTGCAGCCTGCAAAATATAATAACTTCTAAGTAGTGTGTAAAACAAAGTGCTCAATTCACTTTATTAAAATATCCAATAATAATTGATTTAAAGGCAATAAAATGTGTTCATTAGAGGGTTTATATTCAAGAAATATTGAAAGTATACCTAAAACTGTCACTTTTATTGTGAATGAACAGGATAATATAATTTGAAAAGAGTGTGATCATACTAAAGATTTGTCCTGCAGCATTATCTGATAGCTCGTAAAGTGCTGAAATTTAATATGATGCTTTCAGTCAGTTTAATTGAAATTTAATTGCCACTTTGGGCAGAAGGTTTAGATCTGATCAATAAAATATTAAAGATTTTGTGCTTTCACTTGGAACAGCTTCTTTAGCAATGTATCAAGAGGACCCTATATTTTCAGAAATATTTGTTTGTTATACTTCACACAGTGCTCAATATCACTTTCTCATCTGAAAGTTTTAATGTGCTGTGCAGACAAATAGTGGAAATAATAAAGCGATAGTTGATCCATTTAATTACAACACGATGAAAGGAATAATGGTCACCTTCAGATTCATGAGAAAGGCATTAATGTAAAAGAGCAATAAATATTTTGAAATGTCAAACCTCAGAAAGACAGAGTCCAACTTGAGCTGGATTGTAAATCAGACTAAGGGAAGGACCTTGAAAAAAAGATGGTTCTTTGGTATTTTAGAAATAATTACTAATACAAAAAGGGTAATGATGAAACTATAAATTACATAAAAGAGGGCCATTAGAGGAGGATTAGTTTATAAAGCTGAGAAATGGTTCTTAAAATTGTACTGCTGGTTATTTCTACTTTTCATCTTCTTCTGGAACCCCCTCCTCAATTGTCTGATTATTAATAAACTAATTGATCGCTACTTTGTAGCTCTGATATTAAAGTGAAGTCAACTTTCTCCTTTTCAGAGACACCCATGAGTTCACCATGCACCTTATATTTTAGAAAGCAAGAAAGTTGGATATTTCTTAAAATTTGAGAATGGAGAGTGATTTCAAGCTAAACTATACCTTTACTGATATGCCTTAAAATTATGATTGCTTCTGGATCAATGTCTTCTGGCCATGTCTTTGATATTTCTCTGGTCATGGTCATTTCATAATGGCAAAATTCTTTGCCTAAGAAGCCCTTGTTCCCAACAGCACATTTCCAGAGCCCTGTATGCAGCAACATCTCACAAGTCTCTCATGAGATTCTAAGTTCAATAGTACTATACACCATTTTATTTGGCTCAGTACCTCTTTAAACTATATTTCCATCTATAGCCATATTTAAACAAGATTAGTTATCTTACTCATAATCACTCTTCCTTTTCTTCTCTATCCACTTGTCTTGCATTTCTTTTTGTTAGGCTTGTGACAGTACTACAGTTTTTGATTTTACAACTGCATTGTCATAGACCATTTTCTTTTGAAGTAGACATATTTTTTTTCTTCTCTGACCAATCAAAAGGAGTTTATTTTATGACATTTTGATGCTGGACACTATTCTCAGCCAGATACTGGAAATACAACAACTAAGAAAAACATTCTGCCTTCAGGGAACATATTCTTATTAGAGAGAAAGCAATAAACATAGTCAAATAATTTTAAATCCTAACAAGCACTGTGAAGGGAATAAAATAGGTTAACGTCAAAGAGGGTGACTGGATGTGTGTGTGTGTGTGTGTGTGTGTGTGTGTGTGTGTGTGTGTGTGGAGTAGACAAGTAGAACTGTTTCCTTCTTTAGGAAGTGATGTCTAATGATGAAGGGCCAGCTTTGTAAGGATTTTGAAGAGGCAACTGGACAGAAGACACAGCAATTGTACGGACACTGACATGGGCATGATCTCACGTACACAAAGGATATCTGTGTGGCAGTCATACAGCATTCAAGAGGTATTTTGGGAAGATAGACCTTAGAGAAAGGCAACAGGATCTGATCTTTTACCCCATGTAGAATCGGATGGGTGAGAAGTTATGATTCCTTTTCAGTGCTGGGGATCGAACCCAGGACTTTATGCATGCCAAGAAAGCACTCTGCCACTGACTTACATCCCCACCCCTGCAAGTTGTAATTGAACAGGAAACTGTGGGAAGGATTTAAGCAATGGCAAGGAGGTAATGATGAAGTGTGTGTGTACCCATGTGTTATGTATGTCTGCTGGGAGGGGTGCTGAGTGACAGGATATGAATTGTGCTTTGGAGAGATTATTCATGATGGTGGGGCTCCTGAATCATGAAGAATTAAAAGCACAAACACAAAATAATAGGCCATTCCAGAAATCCAGGCAAAGCACTCTGACCAACTGTAGTCATGGATATATTGAGAATTTATCAAATTTAGTATGTATTTTAGAAAGCAGATCAAATGTCTTATTGATGAACTGGATATGAGGGTGGTAAGGGTGAGAAAGAACTTAAGATTGACTTTATCGGGTTTGAACTGGAGCAACTGGGTGGAAGATAGTGTCATTTATTGAGGTGGAAAAGGCATGGATAATAGTGGAAAGTATATTTTTAGAGAGAGGAAACAAGTAGTTCTGTTTGGCTCCTACTATGACTACATTCAACTGAGTGTCTTTGGATAAGTGAAATTTCAAGACATTCAGATCTAGCAGTTTGAAACCCAAGAGGAGCTATTGGCTTGGGATATGAGCTGTTTCTCTGGCATATGTAGGTATTTGAAACGGTATTGGATCATCTGAAGGATTTTAGGTAGAAAATAGAGGAGCAAATACAGTTCCTCCATGTGCTCAGCACAAGGACTGAGAAGGCAAGGCCCAGCGAAGGTGCAGGATGACCCACCAGCAGAACGCTGCTGAGGCCGGCAGAAAACAGAGGCTAGAGTTTGCTGTTGTTGACCATTAAGAATGAACATTTCATAAGTGACTGCAGCTTGGACTAAGGGTACAAGATGTGTTCTTAGATGACAGTGGGAACTTTGCTAACATTTGCATAGAAAAAGACACTCATGTTAACAGATACAAGTAAGATGCTGGAATCGGTAGTGGAAATATGCTGTAATTCTAATTATCACATCTTCGTTTTTAATGAAGCATATAGCAAACATTGTCTAAAAGTGAGGAAAGAGGACATTAGTACAGTATTGAGTAGAGCAAAAGGATATCAGCTTGGGTTCTCCAAAGAAAGGAACCAATAAATTCTGTGGCATGTAGTCAGCCTCTGTTGTGGGTTTCGTATCCAAGGAGCTATAGGTTAAAAATATTCAGAAAAAAATTGCATCTGTTCTGAATGCAGATCTGTTCCCCTTTTCTTCCAATAATAAAACATAACAGTATGTGCATATGATATGCATTGTATTAGATATTATAAGTAATCTAGAGATAATTTAAAGTGTACAGAAAATGTGTATAGGTTATATGCAAACACTATAGCATTTTTAGTAGGGGCATTAAGTGTGTTTAGAGTTTGGCATTTGTGGAGAGTCCTGGGACTAGAGCTCTGCAGGTACTGAAGGAGGACTCTCTGGCATGCTGACTCAGGTCTCCATGCCTGAAGAGAGTAATCTGCTTTCCCCAGTCGATCAACTGAAGTGCAATATAAAACAGATTAACACCCTCACAAAACAGTATTTAACTCACTTTAGAATATCATTTAACCAAATATGTGGTCTGATGAAGTTGACACACAAAATTAAATGATCAGACATAACACGGAACAGACATTTTTGAAAAGGTGAAAATTTAATGCAATAGGAAAAGGCACATCACTATGTAATTTTTTAAAAATTGAATTCTTTATTGGTACATTTTATACATACTTCATGATGATGCTCAACATTGGGAATTTGTACCAGTGTAGGACATGAGTTAATTTTCATTTTTACCCATTTCTCTACCTACCCTAAAACTCCCCCACCCCATATTATTCTTTCTATATTCTGTTCTTTCCTCATTTCTGCCTTCCTTTCTTTCTTTCTCTCTCTCTCTCTTTTTTCTTTCTTTCTTTCTCTCTTTCTTTCCACTGTGTAATTTTCAGTGCTACGTGGAGATTTGTAGTCATAGATGAATAAAGTTCACTAAATGTGGATGAATGATTTTCTCCAGCGATACTTACTAGGTCAGTGTGATTAAGGCTGATGTTTCTCCAGCTGAGAGCAGTGGAAGGAGACTTGTGCTATGCCTGCACAGATGTGAACAGAAGGCAAGTACAGTGGTTTTGGAGCCGGTCAGCAGGGGACTAAGATGGTCCATAGTTAGATGCAGTGTGAAATCATTGAAAATCAGTAGGTGAATTGAAAGGACAGAAAGTGACAGAAGGTGGTTACCAGACTGGTTGTTGGTATTAAAGAATGAAACTCTGAAAGCGACACAAAATGAGGGGCAGAAATTTGAGGGGAATCATTGACAACGTGTTCCTTATTGTTACACATTTTAAAAAATGAAATATTTCATTGTATATCTTGATCATATCTTGCTCATCCCTGGGGAGGTGCTTAGGCCAATGGCAACTGAGGAGAGAGAGATATGGGACATAAGTTTGGTCCCCCAGGAATGGTAGCTACTCAAGAGGTGGAGTGCTTAACCATGGGCAGGGCTGTGATATTAGCAGTCTGAACTCAAAATGATGTGCTCAGAATCCCACCACATTTTACACTCTGATATGGCTTCTTTACTAAAGCATACCTTAATGCTTAGATGTACTAATTTCAAATAACTCAGACAGTGTGAGGGAAAGAACATATGTCTTGGACCCAGAGACTTGGTCTAATATTTTGTGTAAACTAAAATATTATGCTATTAACTCTTTGGGATGTCACTGAAGTCACCTATAACATGGATACAATTTTGTTCTTCATGATTGTTAAAAGAAATTTTTCTTTCCTGAGCATACTGATGAAAAATGAATTAAGACTTCCTTCTTCTGTAAAAGGAGCGTAAAACTCATGGCTTGGGCCGGGGATTTAGCTCAGTGGTTCCAGCCCCTGTTTTGCAAGCACAAGGGCCCGGGTTCGATCCCCAGAAACCACATTCCTTACTGGGCATGGAGACTCACATTGCCCAGCAGCAATCAGTACCACATACCACAGTGCTGGGCATGGTGGCTCATATCTGTAATCCTAGCACTCAGGAGGCAGAGGCAGGAGGATTGCTGTGATGTGAGCTTGAGGCTGAGCTCAGGGCCAGCCTGAACTACAAAGCGAGACCCTGTCTCAAAAAAACCCCAAAAAACAACAACAACAAAAAACAAAACAAAAGACAACAAACAGACAAACAAACAAAAACCCAAAAAACTCATGGCTTGATTTTTCACAGGCAGTGGCCTATCTGTGGTTGGGTTGAACCAAGAAGAAAGGTTGGGCACTGGCAGCAGTGTATCCAATACTCCTCCTTCAACTCAGTGCTATCCCTAGTCCTCGTGTTTTGATCAGACCAGTTCTTGGTGACAGTCTGTCATGACTGTTGGGCAACCTCAGCTTACCCATTTCCTTCTATTGCTATAGGTTTGCCAATAGCTATTGCTCTGAGACATTTTGGTAGTTTGGGTTGTCTGTGCTGGTGAACTTTGAAGTTCCAGGTCAGCACTATGATCACAGCAGTATAAAGACTGTTGACACTGAGGACTTAGAATCCAACATAAAAAGTAAAGTTAAGAAGTGAACCATAAACATGCAGGTGGACAAAGGCTGATATTTAAACTTATTGACTAGAGGTGTTTCTTTCCTGAACACCTTGTGGAGACTCACTGGACTATGGCTTAAGTTTAGCCATCCTAGATAAATGATAATGCACAGATCAATTCCATTTTAACAAGGAGGTGACCACTTGATTCATGGCTTTGTACTGAGTACTAAGATACAGACCAATAAAAGTTAGTAAGAGATATGATCCCAACTTGGAGAAGTTTACGGTCTAGTGACCTGACAACTGAATAATTCCCACCCTGGTCATAGTCAATAAATACTGAAAACCCACAGCAACAAGTGTGTAGTAGAAAAGGGACTGATCCTGTTGCTTCCCAGGATTCAACTGTGGAAATTCAGAACCCAGAGAAGCAGGACAAAAGAGCAGAAAGAGCATTATATATTCAGAGCCAAACTAGACCTGCAAGGGCTTGCTGAACATAGAATAGACTAACATACTGTCTGTCATTCCCCATCATATGTGTATCTGCATAACTACTGTAAATTTTGGATGCACAGAATCAGACTGTTCAACACATCTTTATGTTTATGATAGGCATATGCCTAATTATATTAGCTACTGTTTTATCTGTGTGCACTTCTATAACTTCATTTCTACTAATGAAAATTGGGTCATTTAATCTTATATATTCTGGAAATTGTAGAATTGGTTGAATTTACCTTTTTGCAGTTGGCTGCAAGTAACCTCAGAGCCAAATATATGGGCTAACTCTAACAAGTCTGTCCATGCTATACTACATTATTGCTAGGTCCTTCCTGCAAAGCAGAATATTTTCATGAAACCACCATTTAATCAGTTCTATCATTCAGTCACCACTCATCTTCACAAGCAGGAGGCTAATGGTTCAAAGAGCTTTGCAGCACCATGGAAACTGGGGTCAATAGAGAAATCTTTCTTGTTAGATCTCTGCTAGCCAAATGTAGAGCTTAGAGAGATACATGTTTTCGAACTAACTTCTTTGACTTCACCTTCTGAAGCAATTCTGGAAGTCCTGCTTTCTGAAGATCTTCATGAGGTGTGACAAAAACCATGGTGAATGCTGCTGCTGAGAATCACCCAAAGGAAAGACAAGCTTGGTAAAACATCATGCTGTGTCTTCATCCACTGTGTGCACCAGGTCTGGGACCAGCCAACTTCTGGCTCATCCCCAGCATCAAGATAACCATGAAAGGAAGCATTTGGAGTCAAGGTCGGGCACTGAGGTGGGCATGGCAATACAACTAAAGCCACTCGGGAAAGAGGACTTTGGAACCACTGCAGAAAATGGCAAGGATGACATGAGGTGTGCTTAAGGTGTTATGAGAGGTGTTAAAGGCACCAAGTCTCTTACTGCAGTAGATTATTAGTAATTCAAACATTCACCATATATTTGGATCATGCCTTTGTTTCCCTGTCTCATGGAAGGGACCTAAGCATGTCTTTCTTAATTTTGGCTCTCAGCTTTCAGTTTTGTTGTGTTCTGTTGTGGCATATTTTCTATTTTGGAAACATTTTCAGGAAAATGTAAACATGGTTTATTTTGGAAGGTTCTGACCTGCATTTGAGCACCACCCTCTGAGGGGATTGCTACAAATTGTTGTACTCACTGGAAGAGTAGAGCAAACTAGAATTAGGCTTTGGGACATTGCTTCATCTTTCCACCTGATGAGTCCAGTTATCTTAGTTGTTTTTCCTCTTTGCTAAGACAAAATACCTGGCATCCAAACTGAAAGAAGAAAAGGTGCATATAGTTTGTGGAGGTTTTAGTCAATAATCAGCTGGCTCCAAGGCAGGCTGGCAGGGCAGAGGGGACTTGCAGAGGAGAGATAGTTCACGGTGCACACAAAGTAGCAAAGGTAGCTTCTTCTTGTCTCCTAAGAGTGGGTAGCACACCTTTCATCCTAGTATTCTGAATGCTAGCATTGCATCATGAATCCATCCCAGCATCACACACTCTATATCCAGCCACTTCCCAAAAGCCCATTTGTGACTACATGAAGCTTTGGTGGATGTCCTGACACACGCCCTAATACCAGTATTATAAAGCTCACATGCATGATCTGTAGAAAGAGAAGTAGACATGTTTGGAAATTTTATACATCTAGGTTTAAAATCATGCTTCACTGTTTTCTGGCTATGTGAACATGGGATATGTTATTTAGTTCTTTAGTTTTCTATCTATATGGCAGTAATAATACCTGCCCTATAGGGTTTTCCTCCTAATCAAATGAGATACTATGTGTTATGAAGCTTGCATGTATTCGTGGTTTTAGTTGCTATCTGTTTTACCAAGCAGGCATCTAGAACTCCTCGATGGATGGGAAGACAGTCCAGGTCCTTTGCTCCTGTCTCAGCTCTGACAGTTTCTCCAAAAATGGCCCGTTGCTCCATTAGCCAGCTCCACTGGAGAAGGTGGAGGGCTGGGTTGGAAAAGTGTTTCTCCCAGTGTGAAAAAATGGAGGCACAAATAAAAATCTAGACATAGACTGCTTTTTATATCAGTATGTTTTCTGCTGGAATATTTATTTTTGCTAACTGCTGCATAAAACACCTTTAAATATTTTAAACCTTCCTTTCCCTATTCTTTCTTTTACCGCTTTACTGTTTGAATCAGTTCATCTTCTGATCCATCTCTTCCTCATATTGCTGCAGGCTGGCACTATCAACTGAACCCACGAAAGAGATTCTTTCATATAGATTTAGTAAAAGAGAAGGATTTAGCTTAAATAGTTTGATCTGAATTAGGAAAGGAATGCATACTGGAAAAGTAGGCTAGGCAGTTGAAAATGTTTTCTTTATTTTTTTCCTCTTCTGTTGATTTGATTGAAGATTAAATCTTAGTTTCATTATCTCTACAACAAGACTATTTTCCTACCTTGTGATTGCTGAAGAATGTGCAAAATTTCAGTGGTGAATGGCTTCATCTTGGTTGTGAGAAGAGAACAAATGCTCACTTCATAAATTGGCTGGCCACTGGGGCACTATTTAGTAGATTACCTCCTCCAGATTGCTAAATGACAGTAAATGGCAAATGGAAGTAACTGGAAGAGTTAATGCAGCCTTGATCTCTTGAACTGAGATTCTGTAGTTTCCATAGAATGAGATGGAATTATTTCTCCCCTTTTATCCAGGAGCCAGGAAACCTTCAGAAAAGGAAGACAAAATTACACTTTCCCATCTTGTATAACCATTATAGTAAATGGGACCTGCACATTTACATATACACACATTGAAAGTGGCTATTGTGAACTCCATAAAGAATTCTCTAAAATGTATCATTTATCATTTAATTCATTAAAAGGGTTGGGTGCAAGAATCTGCCCTAGACACTGGGAGCAGGCCCGGAAGTGTGGCGGACCCCACACTGCAGGTGCTCACAGGTGGAGAGCCCAGTGTTTCAAAGCTCTGCCTGAAATTCTTTTGAAAAGGCCTGGTGTGGTACCAACCAGTTGGACACTAAGCTCTGTGCTTGTAAAGGATGATGGAACACGTGGGCCCCAGGAGAAAATTAAAAGGCAGGATGAATGAACCTTAAACTAGGATTTTCCTATTACCAGGAGCTGGTTGTGACAAGTAACACGGTAGTTTCTCTATTTATTTCATAAATACAACAGATTATCTGGTAGATAGCTTATGCTAGTGCTCTCTGGTGGTGAGCTGTTCCTAGGAGTTGTTACTAGGTCCAGAGAAGACCCTGCTCTGTGCCTTACTGCACAATGTCTATTAGCTGTCACTCCTTTTAGGGCATCAGTGATACTACATGGTCAGTTGTCAGGCTTACGCTGGAGGAAAGGATGCACTTCCAGGAGCAAGCTGTGCTTCTTTCCCAGTTTCCCTGGCAGGATCTTCCCATGAATTCTGTGAGTTGGAAGCTGCAGTCATTACACAGCAGGCACTACCACACCCCAGGGCTGGCAAGGTGAGCAGGTCCCTGGGCAAAGAGGGCCCTGACTAGAGTTGAATTCTGGTAGAGTCTAACTGCCTTGGAGCTGCTTCCAGAGTGGATGAGTATTCTAATCCAAACACCACCAACTGATTTTGGAAAGTAATATGTGTGCATGGTACAAAGAATGGAAATGCCAATGCACTTACACTATATACATGTAATTAAAAAATCTATGGGGAAAGAAATCAGGGTGAGAATCAACTAAAATCAATACACTATATATATATTATATATACCAATTATGTACAGTACATATTATTATTATTATT
>PVIR01000153.1:0-12576 GCA_004026965.1 Petromus typicus
GATGTAGATCACCCCTGGGTTAAATCTCTAGTACAAATAAAGAGGCAATTCCATGTGACCCAGACCTAACCTATGTGATACAATTGTCTCTTCAGAATTCTACTTCTCAAGGCCTAAAATGCAGAGGAGTGGGAGGAGCAGCTGCTGCTGTCTTGTGATCAAGGCATAAAGGCCAAGTAAATCCAAGTGAGCAAAGGTCCTCACCATGGACACAGAAGGGCACATGTCCCCAGAAGGACCCAGGAAACCCTCACAGAAAAGATGAAGAAGTCATCAGGGTAGGATTAGCAAAATATCCTTTTTCTGAGCCAAATAGGCCTGCAACACCACACCAAGGACCCCGCATGAAGAATAGGATGGAAGCCAGAGACAAAAAAAGGTTAAACACAGTGCTCATTACACTGTACTAAGAGAAGATAATGCTATTGGTCCCATGTGTGATCTTGACAAACACAAAACCTGCACTCCAAAGCCTTAGCTTCCCATAATCCCTTCCCCACTCTCTTCCTCTCTATGCTTAGGGTAAATCTCTATCACACTTTCCATACAAGAAGCTAGACACAGATCATCATCTAACGACAATGAAAAAGAAAACATCACCTTTTCCAACGGTTGATAATATAAGACAAGTTAATGGTTCCTCTTAGATAAGTGGTCCTCAGTCAAAAGTGATTTTTCCCCAACTAGACATTTGTCAATTGCTGGAGGCATTCTGGATTGTCGTGATGGGGTGCAGGGTGGATGGTCGTTACTGGAATATAGTGAGGAGAGGCCAAGGTTGGCATTAGGTTCTGCATCCCACAGACCAGGGCAGAGCCAGTCCCCAGAGACAGACAACTGTCAATAAGCCCAGTGCTTAGGCTGCCGGAACTTGTTTTCATAATAGGCAAGAGTGACCCGGGTACCTGCCCTTGTGAGTCCATCAGACACAGTGAAGGCCCGCTGAGGCTGAACGTAGGAAAAGGCCTGTGAGTCACTGTGAAATGTGCCATTGTGTCCTCTTCAGTACTGACCAAAAGCTACATGGACTAAATTGAGTTATGCCATTTATTAGATTAGAAAACTCACCAACTATGATGCTGGATAATACACGTGTGTTTACCAGGTAAGTGAAGGAACAAAGGCCCATCACAGGGGTGTTAAACACATCTGTTGTGCAGAGCTGACAGGGCAAGACCCCAGCTCATCGGCCATCAGGTTTTAAATGCCGCCATCACGCAATGCCATGTAACAGCCATATTTACTATGTCATTCGCATTCTCCATGCCAAGAATAACTGTGTGTTACCAAAATAGTTTTCTTAGAAAAACGTTTATAAAAATTACATTCAACTGCAATGGGATTCAAGCTTTGTTAAAAGCTGTGCTTCAATCGCAGATGGAATACTGAGAACTGTGTTAAATCACAGATGGTATATTTTTTCCTATACTTCACAAAACAGGCCATTTCTACCACTTTTTTCCCTCTTTTACATTTTGCTCTTGGTAATCCTGTAGGTTGAAAAAAAAAGCAAAACTAAAAAGAAACATGGAAACATTTACTTATAGTGCTGTTTATAATCTTACTCTAGTGGATGAATGCATCACTGAATATTCTGTGGCATAATTCACTTGAAAAAAAAACATGGAGTGTAATTCATTTTAGGTGAGCAATTTGTTTTATGAGCCGTGTATGTTTATTTGGGGTTGTGCTGTTTTTTTATTGAGTGCAATAAAGACACTTCTTATCAATTGATTTGTTATATCAGCAACGGGCTTCTTTCCAGATTGAAACATGGCAGCTTTCGGAGGACATTTCCCAACGTATAATTTCACCACAGATATGAATCTGGGTTCATTAGGGCCTACTTGTGTTGCCTATTACGATCTAATTTCTAAGATTCCTGCTTGATGCCGGCATTATCCTTTCCCATGTGTGGTGCATAGCATGGCTGTCAAATAGGTTCTCTTCTTGGATGGTTCATCGTATAGACAACATTGAATTGTGCCAACTTTTATACCAACAGATAAAATCAAAAGTTCAAAAGTTCACTCCTACCCCACATGCCGTAGCAACTTTAAGTATCACAAAGCTTACGTGTCTCATGAAGAATTTACTACAGTGTAGGGCAGGAATGAGAAGTATTTGATTACTATTTTAATGATGGTTAAACACAACCAGAAAGCAAATCTTAGTCCAGATGTAGATGAGTAAACTGCAGCTATACATGATGCAAACTATTAGCTTCCAGTGAACCCGAGCAGGAGGAACCCTGCCCTTCTGCACTGACTCACTGCAGCTCTCAGACCCTGGGGAACTTTGCAGGACCTGTTATTAATTCTCTCATGTCAACGCCTTTACAGAGTGAGAAAGTGGCACTTTCAGAAGTGTGTGACACTGGTGCAGATCCCAAGAAAGTCCATAGCACAATGTCCTGGAGAAATTCCTTTGTACTTTGGTAATGGTTTCCATGAAGCAGAACATGAGTGATATACACACACGGGAAGTAGAGACAAGAGATGCAGCAGCTGCGCAAGTGGGCTGGAGAATGGAAAATCATGAAGCTATGTCTTTAGAGAAAGAATTTTTCTAATCCCCAAATATCACATCTGCTTACATCAAGTTGTCATTATGACATAGTATTTAAGATGATTTAATGGGTTATTGCAGAATAAGAATCTTGGAGTTTATTTAACTACTGTGCATTAACAGAATGCAGCTATTTAAATGATGTTTTGACAAAGCAGATAAAAAGATGTTCTTGATGTCAAATGATTTCATTATAGACTTCTTTTACTGTAGTCAGTATTACTGCAGATAGTCAAACATAAACAGAATATGTCGATATACAAGAAAGAAAGGGGGGCTTTGTGATAGAAATTTAAAGTGAGCAATGCTTACCAAAAACATAGGAAACCATTCACCCTTATAGGTCGACAAGGTACATTTACAAAATTCATAAATAGAGAGTCATTCCTGTTCTCATTGGCTGTTCTCAATTTGTAAACCTCCTGATTTACAAGAAAGAACAGGCCAGGCCTCAACTTGATGGCTGGTTGTCTTGAAACTAGAAAACTTCCTGACTCTATTCTCACTTCTTCACTCCTCTCTGTCTTTCCTCATCAATGTGAACCACTTCCTCTCAGATGTATACATCATATATATATTGTTTTTATTCTACAGATTAATAGATTCTATCAGTATTTCCATATATCCCTACTATTATGGTTAAGCTTAACTGTCAACCCAAATGACTTAGGAGTTACCAAGGGCATTGGTAAAGCACACTTTCGCATCAGTTTGGGTGGGTCATGTGGGTGGGACCTTTGCACTATATTTGCTCTCCACCCTATTTGCCCTGGGGATGTTTCCGTTTCCTGTTTCCTGGTCACCATGAATGAAGCACCACTGCTCCCCACATCGTTCTGTCGGTGTTCCTGCCTTTGAGCCAGGCAGCCATGGACTAGACCTCTGAAGCCCTGAGAAAATATAAAACTGAACCCTTGGTCCTGTAAATTGTGCATGTCAAATATTTGTTCCCAGAGACAAAATTTGACAAATAACCTCTGTGAGCTGATTATGTGCATTCAGCCTTCACCTCTGCTATTGTCCTGCACCTGTCTCAGTCCTTAATACTCCCTCTTCCACTTTCAAGACAACTTGATTTCTGTATTTATTTTTTGGTTTCTAGTACTTGCCTTTCTGGATCTGGTTTATTTTGCTTAATATCACATGCTGAAGTTACATATATTTTTACTACAAATGACAGGAATTTTTGCTTTTTATTTTTAATAATATTCATTCATATATAATATTTTTCTTTATCGATCTATTTAGACTAGTTCTGTACCTTATCTGTTGCAAGAATACCATTTTTTATTAAAAACCTGAAATACTATCTAAGTAGGAAAATTTCAGGTAACGTATAACGATCCCGTGGCACACTGCCCCAAAACCTAGCACCCCAGCCTCCCAGTTAGTGTCTCTTAAACATAATCACATTGGGGCCAGGTATTTAGCTCAGTGGGTCCAGTGCTTATCTTTCAAGTACAAGGGCCAGGTTTGATCCCCCGGTAACTACATACAATACTGGGTGTGGAGACTCATGCCCAGCAGCAATCAGTACCACATACCACAGTGCCGGGCGTGGTGGCTCACGCCTGTAATCCCAGCACTCGGGAGGCAGAGGCAGGAGGATTGCTGTGATGAGTTTGAGGCTGAGCTCAAGGCTAGCCTATACTATAAATTGAGACCCTGTCCCAAAAACACAAAACAAACAAACAAACAAAAAAACATAATCACATGGTTGATATCTATGGCAGCTACTGACAGACATCAAAATAATCCAGGTTTCCAAACTGGCAAGGTATACAGAAATCTTCCCATCGCTTGTCTAGCTCCTGAATCCACGTGTTTGCCTTTTGACCTTGACAACCTCATAACATGATAACAATTCCTAATGTTCCATGGCGAAGTAAAAGAACAAGATTTTACCTTCTGAGATGTGGTAGGGAGAGCAAAATCAGAGCCACTGTAAAGATGATATTGATCGGTCCCAAAGGGGATGGTTATTGGCCTCCAGGTACAAATAAGAAATCACAAAACCAGTAAAGCCTAAAAGTATTGATATTCCTGAGCACCAGCTTAACATGATTTCGGCTTAATAACTCTCCTCCCCCTGAGCTGTCCCCTTGAAGGCAGACATTATCTGATTTACACTGATCTAGTTTACTCTACAGGTAAATTCACGTTTCCTGCACACATACAGCCTCCATCATGACTGAAATCTCAGTCTAAAAGGAGACTGATTTCAGGTGCCAGGGAATTGAGCTGCCTCCCAAACGACAGGAAAACTCTCCAGCATATTTATAAATCTGTCACAGGAAGCATGCTGATTTATTTCTCTTTATAAAACTATCTTCTGTGTAAATCAATGCTAATAGGTGGTCTTAATACCAGCTATTTGAGTCTTGATTTACTGTGTAGAGACATATATGTTCTTTAATGTTCTTTCCACTATAAGAATTAATAAATTTATTTGGAAATAATACTAGTTTTCTTCTACAACAAGCCTACCCCCAATAAAGGTCATTCTTCTTAATGGATTAGAAAAAAGAAGAATTTGAAGGGTAAATTATGACAAACATTGCATGACTCCTCATTTTTCCCACAATGCAACTACTACACACCTTTGATTAGACCTCTAAAAAAAGACCACACATTCAATAATTTCAAGCAAAAGGTTAATGGTGTTGTTACAACTATTATCTTTTTAAAAATCATTATCCTCTTGTTTTTATGGCTATATTACCTTCACCTTTCCATGAACCCACTTTGCCAGCTGTTTCTCTCTCTCATAAAGTTTGCCGAACATCATCATAGGAATAGGATAAATGCCACATTTTATCAATCAAGCCTCAGGGAATTGGAGGCTTCTTCGAGCTACAACTGTAAGCAGAGTTTATTATAAGTTTCTGTTTTGATTTGTAAATTGTCCTTAAGTAAAATATACACCTGATGGCAATGTATACAGAATGTTAAAATATAAGACAATATATTATAAAAATCCAGATCATAAAATTTGATGGTTTGGCAAATGAGAAAGCTAGAGACAGTGGAGGAACTCACGCAGGCCTGCTTCTCTGGTGAGCCACTACCTGCATATGCCTCCCTATCAAAAAGAGACAGATCTTTTCACTTTGCAGAGCTACTTAGAAAGTCTCAACATGGCTCAAAAGTTCATGCAATGAACACACTACTATTTAATCATGTACTAAAGTTAAAAAAATTTACACTGAAAAAGTCTCTAAAACCTCCAAATATTAGGGACTTAAGTACACTCCTAAATTCTGACGTTTTATGAAATATTTACTATTAAATGGTGGCAAATATTAAAACTTGTAAGTTACAGATAAACTGGTCTTTCAGGAAATTTTGAGCCTTACTTATTTTACAAGCCTTACAATTTTTAAAGACTGAAATGAATGAAATATTCAACCAAAGCAGACAAAAGTGGATAAGAAAGCAAATAGTCATAAGATAGCAGAAAATAAGTATAAAGTTTAATATACTTTAAAATTCTGATATGAACAACAGAACAAAATCTAGTTCTTTGAGAAGATGAGTACAATTTAAATATGTCCACCAAAACTGATCAAGAAAAAAACAGGTTGAAAGCTAATAAATTAGGAATAGAAAAAAATATAAACCAAAGATAAATTATGTTAACATCATAAGCAATAGTGTTTTAATATATGAAATGTAAAGCTTTGTAGAAACATTTAATCTCCAAAATCACTCACAAATAACTGCATCCTGAGTAGGTAAGAAACCCTTACATAAGTTTAAGCAGCTGTCAGAAATGCAGTAAAATATACACTACAATCAACTACAATCACTCACACTACAATCCCCAATCAACTGCACAGAATAAGTGTATTAAGTCCACAAAGACCCCAAAATTCTTTCTATAAATATTTTAAGGAAATAAAAATAAGGAAAGCACTGTGATTCATTTTACAATATTGTTATGCCAAACTAGTCAAAGGTGAGAAACAAAGAAATCTACAATTCAATTCATTTATAAGCGTAAATGCAAAAATAACAAAATTCTAACAACTCAAATCCGATGGTGTCTAAAAACTGCTACATCTTGAGTGAATCAGACTTATATCAGTAAGACAAAGACATTTCAAAGTTATCAAATTGATTAACATTAAGTCTTAAAGTCAAAGAATGCTAGTTGTATCTACAGAAGCAAGACAGTTTTAAATGTCAGCAGTATTATAAAAAGCTTTCAGAAAAGTTATAGCAGAAAAAAATTTTAAAACAATGACATCATTTTAACATCAAACTTCTTGAGATATCACAGTAAATTCTGAAAAAGAACAAGAATTCCCACTATGTGTTACTACAGTATAATACTTTACTAGAAATTCTAGCCCATGAAATACAATATGAAAAAGAAAAAAAGAGGCTTATGTTATGTATTTTTGGACAAAGATAGTAAAATCATCTACATCAATGTTCTTCAAATTAGGCCTTTTTTGAACCATTTCCAACCTCATTCACTCATTTGCTTGACATGTTATTGTTATCCATGACTTTCTACAGTAAAGGTCAGAGTTAGGTAGTTGTGACAGTGGCTATACGAACTTCAAAAACCAAAAATTTACCATCTGATCTTTTCCCAAAACCAGTTTATCTGCTCTTGTTGTATATAATATATCTCTCAGAACCCACAGTGAAGTAAAGTGAATAAAAGAATTTACTAGTTTCTGGGCTCAAGACCATGCAAAGAAAATCAGCAGCATCTTCACTCACCAGCCTATTGTACAAGAGAGCTATAATACAAACTAGCTACTGTTGCCACTGACTGAATAAGCTCTACAAAAAAATATGCCACCCTTTTCCAAAAATAAAATATGGGTGATAGACATAAAATTTTTAAAAACCCAATAAATGAAACATACTTTTTACTGGATGTGAAGACACAGTACCATGTAATAATAATAGCAACAGGAAAAACAAAACCAAGTCTAGTGCTTACCATGTGCTACTGTCTACCCCATTCTAAGACAAAAATAAAAAGTTTAATTAGATAATGACCAAAATAAATATAATAAGAACGACACAGAAGTTCTCGCCTTGTCACAGCTGCAATATATTAAAAAGATAAAGTGATTAAGGCTTAGCACAATAATAAATAAGTTGACAAAGGATATATTATAATGCATACACTGTATGCATACAGATATGGAAATCTCATATAAGAGTAATGTGACATTAAAGTTCAATAAGAAAAGGATAGAAAATTCTGCAATAATGCTAATATCACTGATTGTCTTTTAGGCTGATTTTTTTATTATTACCTCTCAAATGTAAATCCACCCCTTTTGCCGGCTCTGTGAAAAAGGATCGGGGGCAGGTTACAAATCCTTTTCCACTCATTTTGGCCCAGTTAGGCAATGTCAATAGAGGGCACGAGTGAGACAGTGCCAGAAGGACACTCCTTGGGGTTCCAGTATGTCTTTCTCTTGATCATTCATGGAGGCTCAACTTCTCTAGCAACAGGCTCCTGCAGCCAAGGCAGATCCTACCGCACTGTTTTGAAATAAATGTCCATAAACAAAGGAAATCAATAATCAAATGTAAGTTGATTAATGTATATTATGTGTTGCTCTTAAAATGAGTGAAAGGGTGCTTTTTCACTGCCCAGGAAGAAGGCAGCTGACCCTGAGCTCCTGTGGCACAGTGCTCCAGCCGCGCCCACCATGTCAAAGACTTTCTTCATGATCACGCTGACGACCAACCAGCAGCTACTACAGGACGGACGTACTCAGTGTTCCTGGCAGCACACCCATCACAGCGGACTTCACAGAAGCTTTAAATCTTTGCCAGATACGGTCTTTGAGCCACAGTCTTCTCTGAGTCCGTTCCTTGTCCTTCATCTCTTGAGCTCTTTTGCAAAGCCAGTGTTTAATTTAGGTGAGCTTTTATGAATCAACTGTGAATTTTTTTTTTTATAAGCCAGTCTTTTGGTGTCAACTCTACAAATAGTGTGCTAGGTTTTTCTCCTAGGATTTTCTCCTACTTTAGTTTTACATTTTACACATATGTCATGATCTATTTGGAGTTAGTTTTTGAATAAAACATGAGTTAAATTGAGACTCACTTTTAAAATTTGTGAATATCCCCAGCACCACTAATACCAAACTCTATCCCTGCTCCATTAATCAATTTACCTATTATTGCCAACAAGAAGCTGGTCACATTTTCATGAGTCCATTTCTGAGTTCCGTATTCTGTTCCGTCTGTATGTCTGTACCCTCACCAATATCCCACTGTCTTTATAAAGTTTTTATGACAGCCTTACCTCTAACTTATCATGGGAATTTTGCCTCTTGGAGATCAATAAAAGGACTTGAATTATGTGTGTAACATTGTGCTTATTTATATGTGAAAGCATTTTTTAAAGGAAATAGTCCCCAAAATCAACATTTGTTAGATACAGTTGATGGGTACATAAGTATTTCTTCACTGTTCCATGAAATTTTGTGTTTTAAGTGTAAATTGTTAATCAAAATTTAAGGAGAAAAAGGAAAAGTAAACTGAAACATTTACTTACTCAACAAGCATTATTCTGAAACCTTAGAAAAGAGAAGAAATCTGTGCAGATAATGTTTTTTTTCTTAGAGCTTAATTACATCAGTGACAGAGACTCTCAGCACTGACATGGCAGTGATCTTAATAATGTTTTTAAAGAATCAGTGTGACTGTTGTGTTTAGAAGACGCTATTAGGAGAAAGACAAAGAGCAAGTGTAGAATCTGCAATAGTGGTGTGGTAGCAATTTTCAAATGTCCAATCAAAAATCTAACCTTGTTTATTTAATCAACTACTGATACACACACTCCTCTGAAGGGACTCTGCAGAATGTAATCAAGGATATTAATCAGCTGACCTTAAAATAAAGGGAATATTTTGCATCCATAAGGTGGATTTGACATAATCTCCTGTACTAAAAGCACAAAGCAAAGGAAATGGTGGAGAGACGAGGTAAAAAGACAGTAGAGACTTGAAGTGGGAGAATTTGATCCACTGTCACTGGCTTTGTTGATGGAGGAAGGAGGCCACAAGATAAAGGATGTTGGTGGCCTCTAGAAGTTGAGAATAGCCCCACCGGATAGCCAGGGAAGTAAGAGGGCTGTCAGTTGTACAGTCACAGTGAATTACAGTCTTCCAACAACCTGGATGAACCCTAAAGCAAGTTTATTCTCAGAACCCCCAGAAAGTAATACGGCCATGTTCACAGTTCAATTCTACTCTTGTGAAACCTGGAAAAGAGAACGAGATGAGTCACAAGTTCCCTGGATTTCTGACCACAGATACAGAAGACAAACTGATGGGCATTATTTTAAGTTTCTCTGGTAATTACAGCAGCAATGGGAAACTAGAGCGGGGAGCTATAAATAGATTATGCAATATATCAGGTAAGAATTGATGATAGCTTGGACCAAGGTAGGAGGGGTGGAAATAAGAAGTGGTGAGATTCTGAATATAAGTGAAAGGAAGAACTGACATGAATTACATGCAGAATATGAGAAAAATAAAACTCAGCCTACATTTTGGTCCAAGAATATGGGAAAATGTCATTCATTAACCTGGAAAAATTATAGGAACACGTTCAGAAGTAAAATTTAACAGCTTAGTCAAAAGGAGATCTATCAATTGAGTATACAGATTTTACTTGATGTTGAATATAAAATTGGAAGATGCAAGCATGTAGCTAGTGTTTCAAGCTGTAATTGTAGATACTCCTCAAAAAATATATAGCTTGAAAATTTTAAAAGGATATTGGAATCAAGCAGATATGAAGGATTCAAAGACAGCATCATTTTTTCACTGCTGATGTAAGCTCTATGCTCCTATTTATCCTTTGTAAAATGATGTTAATAAATTAAATCTACTCTCTCCTGTATGAAATTTATTTTTAAAATATGTGAAATCCAAATTATTCAATTCACATGAAAACAAATGTGATATTTGCAAATTTAGTTTATAGTGATCATGTTTAAATGTTTTTATTGAGGCTGTTTTAATTGATTCACTGTCAAAAAGAGGGATTAAATATCTCTAACTATAATTGTAAAACTAAGAATTTCCTCTTTAAGTTCATGATGAGTCTTCTTTAAGTCAAATTTTTTGTTTTAGTTAGTTTGATGCTTTATTATTCAGTGATACATATTTAGGGTTATTAATGAATTATGACCTTACTGTCATCCAGAAAAGCACCTTCATTGTGTAACTAAAATCCTTCTGTTTTATGTATAAATGCAATATTAATAAGGATATTCCAGCCTTCTTAAGCTTTTTGTTCACATGGTATTTAATTTTCCCACTGATTTATTTCTAAACTATCTGTATCTGTGTGTGTATATATATATATATATATATATATATATATATATATATACATATATATAATTAGTCCTGTATATATTCTATTATCTATTTTGGACCCTGTAAGCCTACCATATATATATGGCTATAAGTGGCACCATATATAATATGCACATACATGTTTATATATACATATATATGGTAAGCTATATAATATATTTTATATATATTAGGCTTACCGGAATCAGAAGAATGCCACTGGCCACCTGACAGATCAGAGGTGGAAGAATACAAAACAGACAGCTGCAGACTGGAGAGTTATAGAATAAAATCCAGGTGAAGGTCAAAGCCAAAGGGCTGGAGTTCATTGCAGAACCCAGTACCATCTGTGTTGGAAAGCTGAAAGGTCTGTTTTGGAAGGCTGAAGAATCTGTACTGGAAACCTACAGCAACTGGAGCCACTGACCAAAGGCAGTGGCCAACCCCCAGACTCCCCTGAGGGGATTCATTCAAAAAGGAATTCCTCCTGCCCTTTTGACTCCATCCAGACCACAGGACTATTTGTTGACTCCCATGTATGGTGGGTCTTTACCCTTCAGTCCAGAGCTCACATTTCAGTCACTCACAGACAGACTCAAAGGTTCCTTATCTGCTAGGTGGTTCTTACTCAGAGTGAGCTACCACAATTGAGGACCATAGTGTCCTTGCACTTAAAGCAGACCTATTATGTATAGAATATATTTGGAACTCACTTTTCTTACCTTATGCAAATTGAAAAGCTTCAGTTTTAATTGGAATTTTTAGAGTACTTACTATCAGTGCATGAATGAATTTTTTATTCTTGTTTTATGCTTTACTGTTTATCCTAGTTATTACTCCTCTAATTTTTTGTTTTTCTGTTTTCCATTTTGCCACATTTTGAATTATTAGTTTTATTGAACTCTAATTTTAATTTGATCTATTTGTTATCATTCAAGTTATATACATTTGCACTTTAGTAATTATTAGGAGAGCTACAATATGTATTTTTGACATATCTGTCTATTAAAGTTAATATTGCACTAGTTCCTATAAAATATACCTGTCTTACAGTAGTATAGTTCATTTATTTCTTCTCTATCTATATTCTATAGTTTTAATATGTTATATCTACATATATTTTGCAACTGGAAAATAATAGTTATGACCATGCTTTTTAAACATTTTTACATATTTAAAGAAATTAACAGCAAAGTATTCTTATACCCGCCCTCATATTTCTGGTATTCTTCATTCTTTTCTAATCATCCAAATTTCTTATTTTGTTTTCCATTTGGTCATAGGTTTTCTTTGAATATTTGCTGATGAAAAGTTCTCATTTTTTTCTCTTCAAAGAATTTTTAAAGAAATATGAAATATATAATTTAGCTAACAGGGTTTCTCCCTCTGACACGGAAGACATTGTTCCATTGTCTTCTGTCTCCATTGTTTCAGATAAAAAGTCAGTTGTAACACCAATCACTTTTCTCCTATTGCAAATGAGTCATTTGTCTCTCTGTGCTATGAAGCTTTTTACACTTGATTTTGAAAAAGTTACCTTAGTAAGCCTAGGTGGAGCTGTGTGAATATGTAAATGTATTTCTTCCTCAAACGAATTAAAATTTGTGCTCTTGGGCCGGGGAGTTAGCTCAGTGGTTCTGGCGCCTGTCTTGCAAGG